>JACSYO010000604.1:22500-27554 GCA_016806645.1 Ophiodon elongatus | reverse complement strand
CACACACACACACACACACACACACTCACACACTCACACACACACACACACACACACTCACACACACACACACACACACACTCACACACACACACTCTCACTCACACACACTCTCACTCACACACACACACACACACACACACCCTTAATGCCACTTAAGGCTGTTAGTGTTTCCTGTTGACGTCCAACAACAAGCCTCTTCACAAGCCATCATTTTCCACTCTGCAGAGCTCTTCATACACACACACACACACACACACACACACACACACACACACACACACACACACACAGACAGACAGACAGGTAAAGTGAACATTACTACAGAAACCATGTCTACATGATATATTCTCATATTGATTTTCACATTCAACTTTCAGCAAATATTTAAATACTTTTTATTTTATATACAAAATGAACCTGTAACCACGGTAACGTGTCCTCATCAGGAACATGAGCAGTACAAGTTCAACCAGTGTGTGTGTGTGTGTGTGTGTGTGTGTGTGTGTGTGTGTGACCTCTGATGATATTTTATAAGCCAGAAATCAAAACATCACATAAACCGTCACCACAGCGGCCATTTTGAAACGTGAGCAGGTGTAGCTGATAAAACCAGGACCATATTACATTTATATTAAATTATAACATTTATATCATATTACAATTATATTATTTAACATTTATAGAATATAAAATTATATAACAATTATATTACATCATATTATATAACATTTATACTATAATACATCATATTATATAACATTTATACTATATTATATTACATTTATATTATGAAACATTTATATTATATTACATATATTATACAACATTTATATTATCTTACATTATATTATAACACTTATATTATCTTACATTATATAACATTTATATTGTATTAAATTATATTATATATGTTATATTATAGAGGGCAGAGGTCAGAGGTCACGGAGACAAACATCACAGTCTCCATCAGGTCCAGACCCAGACTCAGGTCTGAGCCTGAGGGAATTACCCACAATTCATAGCACCGTGAGGTTAAACACGGGGTTACCATGGAAGCATGGAGCCGTAAACAAGATAAACAAAGAGGAGGAGCCGTAAACAAGGTAAACAAAGTGGAGGAGCCGTAAACAAGGTAAACAAAGGGGAGGAGACGTAAACAAGGTAAACAAAGAGGAGGAGATGTAAACAAGGTAAACAAAGGGGAGGAGACGTAAACAAGGTAAACAAAGGGGAGGAGACGTAAACAAGGTAAACAAAGAGGAGATGTAAACAAAGAGGAGGAGCCGTAAACAAAGGGGAGGAGACGTAAACAAGGTAAACAAAGAGGAGGAGACGTAAACAAGGTAAACAAAGAGGAGACGTAAACAAGGTAAACAAAGAGGAGACGTAAACAACGTAAACAAAGAGGAGGAGACGTAAACAAGGTAAACAAAGAGGAGGAGACGTAAACAAGGTAAACAAGGGAGGAGATGCAAACAAGGTAAACAAAGGGGAGGAGACGTAAACAAGGTAAACAAAGAGGAGATGTAAACAAAGAGGAGGAGACGTAAACAAAGAGGAGACGTAAACAAGGTAAACAAAGAGGAGATGTAAACAAAGAGGAGGAGACGTAAACAAGGTAAACAAAGACGTAAACAAGGTAAACAAAGAGCAGACGTAAACAAGGTAAACAAAGAGGAGACGTAAACAAAGGAGGAGACGTAAACAAGGTAAACAAAGAGGAGCCGTAAACAAGGTAAACAAAGGGGAGGAGCCGTAAACAAAGAGGAGGAGACGTAAACAAGGTAAACAAAGAGGAGACGTAAACAAGGTAAACAAAGAGGAGACGTAAACAAGGTAAACAAAGGGGAGGAGACGTAAACAAGGTAAACAAAGAGGAGGAGCCGTAAACAAGGTAAACAAAGGGGAGGAGACGTAAACAAGGTAAACAAAGAGGAGACGTAAACAAAGAGGAGACGTAAACAAGGTAAACAAAGAGGAGGAGACGTAAACAAGGTAAACAAAGGGGAGGAGACGTAAACAAGGTAAACAAAGAGGAGATGTAAACAAAGAGGAGGAGACATAAACAAGGTAAACAAAGAGACGTAAACAAAGAGGAGACGTAAACAAAGGAGGAGACGTAAACAAGGTAAACAAAGAGGAGACGTAAACAAGGTAAACAAAGAGGAGACGTAAACAAGGTAAATAAAGAGGAGATGTAAACAAGGTAAACAAAGAGGAGACGTAAACAACGTAAACAAAGGAGACGTAAACAACGTAAACAAAGGAGACGTAAACAAAGAGGAGACGTAAACAAAGGAGACGTAAACAAAGAGGAGACGTAAACAAGGTAAACAAAGAGGAGACGTGAACAACATAAACAAAGAGGAGGAGACGTAAACAAGGTAAACAAAGAGGATGAGACGTAAACAAGGTAAACAAAGGGGAGGAGATGTAAACAAGGTAAACAAAGGGGAGGAGACGTAAACAAGGTAAACAAAGAGGAGATGTAAACAAAGGGGAGGAGACGTAAACAAAGAGGAGGAGACGTAAACAAGGTAAACAAAGAGGATACATAAACAACGTAAACAAAGAGGAGACGTAAACAAAGAGGAGGAGACGTAAACAAGGTAAACAAAGAGGAGACGTAAACAAGGTAAACAAAGAGGAGACGTAAACAAAGGAGGAGACGTAAACAAGGTAAACAAAAAGGAGACGTAAACAAGGTAGACAAAGAGGAGACGTAAACAAAGAGGAGATGTAAACAAGGTAAATAAAGAGGAGATGTAAACAAGGTAAACAAAGAGGAGACGTAAACAACGTAAACAAAGGAGACGTAAACAACGTAAACAAAGAGGAGACGTAAACAAAGGAGACGTAAACAACGTAAACAAAGAGGAGGAGACGTAAACAAGGTAAACAAAGAGGAGACGTAAACAAAGAGGAGGAGCCGTAAACAAAGAGGAGGAGACGTAAACAAGGTAAACAAAGAGGAGGAGACGTAAACAAGGTAAACAAAGAGGAGGAGACGTAAACAAGGTAAACAAAGGAGACGTAAACAAAGAGGACGAGACGTAAACAAGGTAAACAAAGAGGAGACGTAAACAACGTAAACAAAGAGGAGGAGATGTAAACAAGGTAAACAAAGAGGAGACGTAAACAACGTAAACAAAGAGGAGGAGATGTAAACAAGGTAAACAAAGAGGAGACGTAAACAAAGAGGAGACATAAACAAGGTAAACAAAGAGGAGGAGATGTAAACAAGGTAAACAAAGAGGAGACGTAAACAAGGTAAACAAAGAGGAGACGTAAACAAGGTAAACAAAGAGGAGACGTAAACAAGGTAAACAAGGAGGAGACGTAAACAAGGTAAACAAAGGGGAGGAGACATAAACAAGGTAAACAAAGAGGAGGAGACGTAACAAGGTAAACAAAGGGGAGGAGACGTAAACAAGGTAAACAAAGAGCAGGAGACGTAAACAAAGGGGAGGAGATGTAAACAAGGTAAACAAAGGGGAGGAGACGTAAACAAGGTAAACAAAGAGGAGACGTAAACAAAGAGGAGGAGCCGTAAACAAAGAGGAGGAGACGTAAACAAGGTAAACAAAGAGGAGGAGACGTAAACAAGGTAAACAAAGGAGACGTAAACAAAGAGGACGAGACGTAAACAAGGTAAACAAAGAGGAGTCGTAAACGACGTAAACAAAGAGGAGGAGATGTAAACAAAACAAAGAGGGAGACGTAAAACAACGTAAACAAAGAGGAGGAGAAGTAAACAAGGTAAACAAAGAGGAGACGTAAACAACGTAAACAAAGAGGAGGAGATGTAAACAAGGTAAACAAAGAGGAGACGTAAACAAAGAGGAGACATAAACAAGGTAAACAAAGAGGAGGAGATGTAAACAAGGTAAACAAAGAGGAGACGTAAACAAGGTAAACAAAGAGGAGACGAACAAGGTAAACAAAGAGAGACGTAAACAAGGTAAACAAGGAGGAGACTTAAACAAGGTAAACAAAGGGGAGGAGACATAAACAAGGAAACAAAGAGGAGGAGACGTAACAAGGTAAACAAAGGGGAGGAGACATAAACAAGGTAAACAAAGAGGAGGAGACGTAACAAGGTAAACAAAGGGGAGGAGACGTAAACAAGGTAAACAAAGAGCAGGAGACGTAAACAAAGGGGAGGAGATGTAAACAAGGTAAACAAAGGGGAGGAGACGTAAACAAGGTAAACAAAGAGGAGACGTTATTACGTTTATCAGAAACATTATGTTTGTTGATGTTGTCATGGTAACGTGATTTACACCTTCTGAAGCCCTAAAGTATCTCAAACAGTCTGAGAGGTCAGAGTTTAAACTCTTCTTCTTCTTAAACGTCTTCTTCTTTTTCTCCTTCTCCTTCTTCTTCTTCTTCTTCTTCTTCTTCTTAAACTTCTCCTCTCCACCTGTGGAGCTGGTCTGAGCACGTGACTGAATGCGGAAGCGGAAACAGTGCAGCGAGTTGCCAACAGCTGAGCAGCGGCAGAGATCCTCTCTGAGGAGGAGGAACCACTCTGCAGCTAAAATAAACACGGTCCGCAGAAACACTCTTCTGGTATTAAACACAGGGACTTAAACGTTAAACCGACTGTTTCTCCGCGTGTTACCATGGTGATAGGAGAGCAACGGACACCTGTGTTGTGAATAAAACCAAGAGAAAGACATTGAAACCACAGCAGGCAGTGAGGTTAATTAGGATATTTTATTGAGCTGTATTGAGTTGTTTTCAGATGTTAGTGCTTAGAATATTATAATACTCCCTCCTCAAAAACACTATGTATTAATAAATTATATTAACCGTGTTTTCATAACGTGCCCCGTTAGTGGACGTGTGACCAGATCTACTTCCTCCCGGTCCCGCTAAACCGCTACGGAGTGAGCCCTCCCCCTCGCCCTCACCCGCTCTCTGCCGGCCGCCCGAGCCCAGTTAGCCGCGCGAGCTAATCCCGCTACCAGCTAACGGCTAGCACGAGTCGCTATGATGGCGGAGCTGCAGGGACAGGCCTCGCTGAACCCGCCGGGGCTGAAGGCAGA
>JACSYO010000604.1:15000-17500 GCA_016806645.1 Ophiodon elongatus | reverse complement strand
CGGAGAAGCCATGTCTCACCTCAACAGCTCCTCAGGAAGCGTCGAGCCCTCGCTGTACTACCCCGGACAGAAACGACCAGGAGAGGACGGAGGTGAGGGGGACGGGAATCCACTCATGAGAGACAGACAGGAAGTCAGACGGTACTGAGAGACAGACAGGAAGTCAGACAGTACTGAGAGACAGACAGGAAGTCAGACGGTACTGAGAGACAGACAGGAAGTCAGACAGTACTGAGAGACAGACAGGAAGTCAGACGGTACTGACAGACAGACAGGAAGTCAGACGGTACTGACAGACAGACAGGAAGTCAGACAGTACTGAGAGACAGACAGGAAGTCAGACGGTACTGAGAGACAGACAGGAAGTCAGACAGTACTGAGAGACAGACAGGAAGTCAGACGGTACTGACAGACAGACAGGAAGTCAGACGGTACTGAGAGACAGACAGGAAGTCAGACGGTACTGAGAGACAGACAGACAGACAGACAGACAGGAAGTCAGACGGTACTGAGAGACAGACAGGAAGTCAGACGGTACTGAGCGACAGACAGGAAGTCAGACAGTACTGAGAGACAGACAGGAAGTCAGATGGTACTGAGAGACACAGACAGGAAGTCAGACAGTACTGAGAGACACAGACAGGAAGTCAGATGGTACTGAGCGACAGACAGGAAGTCAGACAGTACTGAGAGACACAGACAGGAAGTCAGATGGTACTGAGAGACACAGACAGGAAGTCAGACAGTACTGAGAGACAGACAGGAAGTCAGACAGTACTGAGAGACAGACAAGAAGTCAGACGGTACTGAGAGACACAGACAGGAAGTCAGACAGTACTGAGAGACAGACAGGAAGGCAGACAGTACTGAGAGACAGACAGACAGACAGGAAGTCAGACGGTACTGAGAGACAGACAGGAAGTCAGACAGTACTGAGAGACAGACAGGAAGTCAGACGGTACTGAGAGACAGACAGGAAGTCAGACGGTACTGAGAGACAGACAGGAAGTCAGACGGTACTGAGAGACAGACAGGAAGTCAGACAGTACTGAGAGACAGACAGGAAGTCAGACGGTACTGACAGACAGACAGGAAGTCAGACGGTACTGAGAGACAGACAGGAAGTCAGACAGTACTGAGAGACAGACAGGAAGTCAGACGGTACTGAGAGACACAGACAGGAAGTCAGACAGTACTGAGAGACAGACAGGAAGTCAGACGGTACTGAGAGACAGACAGGAAGTCAGACGGTACTGAGAGACAGACAGGAAGTCAGACGGTACTGAGAGACAGACAGGAAGTCAGACGGTACTGAGAGACAGACAGGAAGTCAGACAGTACTGAGAGACAGACAGGAAGTCAGACGGTACTGAGAGACAGACAGGAATCAGACGGTACTGAGAGACAGACAGGAAGTCAGACGGTACTGAGAGACAGACAGGAAGTCAGACGGTACTGAGAGACAGACAGGAAGTCAGACGGTACTGAGAGACACAGACAGGAAGTCAGACGGTACTGAGAGACGGAGTGAAATGTTGGTTCTGGTTCCTCTCTCTGCTTCTGGTTCCTCTCTGCTTTTGTTCCTCTCTCTGCTTCTGGTTCCTCTCTCTTCTTCTGGTTCTCTCTCTCCTTCTTGTTTCTCTCTCTGCTTCTGGTTCTCTCTCTTCTTCTGGTTCCTCTCTTCTTCTGGTTCCTCTCTTCTTCTGGTTCCTCTCTCTTCTTCTGGTTCCTCTCTGCTTCTTGTTTCTCTCTCTTCTTCTGGTTCCTCTCTCTGCTTCTGGTTTCTCTCTGGTTCTTGTTTCTCTCTCTTCTTCTGGTTTCTCTCTCTTCTTCTGGTTCCTCTCTGTCTCCTTCTCTCTGGTTCTTCTTTCTCTCTCTGGTTCTGGTTTCTCTCTGCTTCTTGTTTCTCTCTCTTCTTCTGGTTCCTCTCTGGTTCTGGTTTCTCTCTGGTTCTTGTTTCTCTCTCTTCTTCTGGTTCCTCTCTCTGGTTCCTCTCTGGTTCTGGTTCCTCTCTCTGGCTCTTGTTCCTCTCTCTGGTTCCTCTGGTTCTGGTTCCGGTTCCTCTGTGTTGCAGAACCCCGTCTGTTAGTTGAGTTGATCATTTGTCTCCTACATGACGGAATAAAGTCCTTCATGTCTCATCTGTGTCTCTGTCTCTCAGTAGGTAACCAGCTAGCAGCCATGGGGCATCAAAGGTAGGATCAGCAGAACCTATTGATCTCTCTCTCTCACACACACACACACACACACACACACACACACACACACACACACACACACACACACACACACACACACACACACACACACACAGCAGGGTGATAATGACACACACATAATGAGTGTTCAGCATCATATTCCTGTTTGCTAATAGACGGCAGTAAGCGGCGTCGGGCTGTAACGGGAGATAAGTGTTTATAGATCGGTTCTCCTGCAGTCCACATCAACATAATCACTTATTGACACACACTCTGTGACCAGGATGTTAATGTGTGTGTGT
>JACSYO010000604.1:2500-10000 GCA_016806645.1 Ophiodon elongatus | reverse complement strand
CTCACTCTTTCTCTCTTACTCACTCTTTCTCTCTTACTCACTCTTTCTCTCTCACTCACTCTTTCTCTCTTACTCACTCACTCTTACGCACTCTCACTCACTCTTTCTCACTCTTGCTCACTCTTACTCACTCACTCTTTCTCACTTACTCTTTCTCACTCTCCCTGAGCTGTGATGTGTCCTCAGTACTCTGTTTGTGTTCATAGGAGCGTGACGGCTTCGGCTCGGCCCTGCGGAGCGGCAGGGTCAGAGGTCGTGGTGATTGGACGATGGGCTCTCCTGGTCCGCTACAGGAAGTGACCTACACCATCCCTGCTGACAAGTGTGGCCTGGTCATCGGCAAAGGTAGAAGAAGAACTCTCTTTCAACCTCACCAGCGTGACGGTGTAAACACAAAGGCTCTGTTCCAATCATTTAAATATTTAAATATTCTGCCGGTACAAATCCAATAACAGACTCCACACAGCAACATTTACAGGAAGTACATGATCCAAATACTGACGGTCCCAGTTCCAGCATTTAATATAGATCTTCTGTTGAGACGTTCGTCCGAAAAGGTCTTTGGTTTATGAGAAATAGTTTGTCAAAAGCAGCTAAAGAACTACATTAACGACGTTACGTTATACTGTCAAGATGTTTGTTTTTATTAGAGGCCGGTAGAGGAGCGCCGGTAGAGGAGCGCCGGTAGAGGAGCGCCGGTAGATGAATGTCTTAGAGGCCGGTAGAGGAACGCCGGTAGAGGAACGTCTTAGAGGCCGGTAGAGGAACGCCGGTAGATGAATGTCTTAGAGGCCGGTAGAGGAACGCCGGTAGAGGAACGCCGGTAGAGGAACGCCGGTAGACGAACGTCTTAAAGGCCGGTAGAGGAGCGCCGGTAGAGGAGCGCCTTAGAGGCCGGTAGAGGAACGCCGGTAGAGGCTAGTAGAGGAATGCCAGTAGACGAACGTCTTAAAGGCTGGTAGAGGAACGCCGGTAGAGGAACGCCTTAGAGGAATGTCTTAGAAGAGCACCGGGAGAGGAGCGCCGGTAGAGGAACGTCTTAAAGGCTGGTAGAGGAGCGCCCTAGAGGAGCGCCTTAGAGGAGCGCCCTAGAGGAGCGCCCTAGAGGAGCGCCGGTAGAGGAGCGCCCTAGAGGAGCGCCCTAGAGGAGCGCCTTAGAGGAGCACCCTAGAGGAGCGCCCTAGAGGAGCGCCCTAGAGGAGCGCCGGTAGAGGAGCGCCGGTAGAGGAGCGCCGGTAGAGGAGCGCCGGTAGAGGAGCGCCCTAGAGGAGCGCCCTAGAGGAGCGCTGGTAGAGGAGCGCTGGTAGAGGAGCGCCTTAGAGGAGCGCCGGTAGAGGAGCGCCCTAGAGGAGCGCCGGTAGAGGAGCGCCGGTAGAGGAGCGCCCTAGAGGAGCGCCGGTAGAGGAGCGCCGGTAGAGGAGCGCCGGTAGAGGAGCGCCGGTAGAGGAGCGCCTTAGAGGAACCGCCGGTAGAGGAACCGCCGGTAGAGGAACCGCCGGTAGAGGAACCGCCGGTAGAGGAACGCCTTAGAGGCGGTAGAGGAACGCCGGTAGAGGAACGCCGGTAGAGGAACGTCTTAGAGGCTGGTAGAGGAACGCCTTAGAGGAACGCTTTAGAGTGAAGAGTATTTATTAAAATATACCTGCATCGATCAGCATCTGTACTTATTAAATAAACTGAACATATGAGCAGGACCTGTTCAGTGTTTTCTTTAATGCAGTCAAACTGAACTCAAGCAGCACTTCCTGCTTTTATTGGTTCTATTTAAATATTCCTGATATCTGAAGCCTGTGAACGGCTGAGAACTCACGAGCAGCTCGAACCCAGAAAATAATAAAAGAAAATCACATGACTAACATCAACAAGCGGGAGCTCCATCAGCGCCTCTCCATTTAAACCCCATCACCCATTCACAGCCTCCGTGTGCGGAGGTCAAGAGGGTCGAGCTGCAGCTTCCAAAAAAAAAAGCTTCAGGAAGGAAGAAAGAAATGTCAAGCACTCAATGTTTAGACACCATATGGTGTGTTTGTGTGTCTGGTGGGCTATTGTTAGTCAGGACTCTGCTGGGCCATGAATGTCCTACTGTACACACACACACACACACACACACACACACACACACACACACACACACACACACACGTGTCAGTAAATTAAATTATTTTTAATTTACTGCAATTAAATGTGCTTTAAATAGAAGATTAGATGTTTGAGTTGGAGCTAAAGAGTACTAATTGTTTAAAGAACGTGTTAATCTATGGAGTCATATTTAACTTAATAATAATATAAGTGGCTGACTTCATGAGGACGTATACGTGTATAAACATGGACGTATACGTGTATAAACATGGACCTGTAGAGGAGAATACAAGCTGAGGTTTAAAGGCATGGAACATAATAAATGTCAGATGAAGTCTGAACTATATGGAGATTTATTCAGAGGTGAAAGCATTCAATTCTCCTCTCTCCTCCTAAGAGCTCCATTAACAGCTCCTCATTTGGGTAACAAAGGGTTAATGACCTCAGGATATTCTGCTGACCAGGAGGAGGAGGAGGAGGAGGAGGAATGGAGGAATGGAGGGAGGGAGGAGGAATGGATGGAGGAGGAGTTTTCAAGTGAATAACTGTTTGAATGCTGTTAGTTTGTCTATTTATTGTATTTAAAGACGTGTTTCTGCACACTAATATAATCTGTTTAATTTAAAGATTTCATTTCATTTTATTCTGACCGCCTCGTTAAACGCTTCATTATTAAACTGTTTGTTTACGTTGAAGATAAGATATCTGATGAGTCCTGGTACTAACAATACTACAAGTACATTGCTTGTAGTATTTTTAGGTATGTCAGTACTTGTATTATTAAGTACTTGTAGTGTTCTCAGGTGTATAAATACTTGTAATAGTATTCTCAGGTGTATAAGTACTTGTAGTATTCTCAGGTGTATAAGTACTTGTAGTGTTCTCAGGTGTAGAAGTACTTGTAGTAGTATTCTCAGGTGTACAAGTACTTGCAGTAGTATTCTCAGGTCTGTATAAGTACTTGCAGTAGTATTCTCAGGTCTGTATAAGTACTTGCAGTAGTATTCTTAGGTGTGTATAAGTACTTGCAGTAGTATTCTCAGGTGTATAAGTACTTGCAGTAGTTACATAAGTACTCTCTCTGCAGGGGGAGAAACCATCAAGAGTATTAACCAGCAGTCTGGGGCCCACGTGGAGCTGCAGAGGAACCCCCCCCCCTCCACCGACCCCAACACCCGGGTCTTCACCATCAGAGGTACCGCCCAGCAGATGGACCTGGCCCGCCAGCTCATCGACGACAAGATCGGGGTACGGAAACAAGCGCACCCATGACCTGATTTAACGTGTTGTTGTTAAGTGTCCACTTGAGTTGTGTACAGGTAGGTACTGATGCAACATCTCTTTGGAAAGCTAAGATTCTTGTGATTCGATTGAAACCATTTCAAGATACGATCACAACATCAGGTACAATCACCGCCTCTGTCAGACAACAAACAAACAAACTATCAAAATCGAGGCGACTCACCTGTGAAGCCTCATAGTAATCCACCAATCGATTTATATTCCAACAAAAAAACGGTCTTGTTACGTTGGCAAAGGTCCAGACGATCCAATCCAGTAAAATATTTAGTCCAAAACACGTTATTACATCAATGAATACCCACAGACAGCTGTTGCATCATTTCAAATTAGCCGGCAGATATGTCTAATTATTTATGCGTTTTCGGTCGTAACTCCCGTTCGCATGTAAACAATGGTGATTGCGTGGTATCAAAATGGTGGCTGACCGCTGCCCTATAGATTGACACCTCACTTGACCCAATAGGAGCTGGCATATCATTTCCACAGCCTCCAACAGCCAACGAGAGTCCGCGTTGAAGGACAGTGCCTGCCCCTCTTCTTTCGTGTAAAGAACAAGCCAATTATAAGTGGTTGTTCTGATGACTTCGCTTCGTAGAGCCAATGAGATGTCGATAACGCCGATATGCTGCTTCAGGGGGTGGAGTTAAAGCCGCAACAAGGAATTAACTGCGTAAAGGCGAACAGCTGGTAGTAAATACTATGATGCGTTTATGCTTCAGTTACTGTCAGCAATACTAATAGTGAATCTGGGTATAGGATAGGATACCTCTCAGTGAATCTGGGTATAGGATAGGATACCTCTCAGTGAATCTGGGTATAGGATAGGATACCTCTCAGTGAATCTGGGTATGGGATAGGATAACTCTTAGTGGATCTGGATATGGGATAGGATACCTCTCAATAGATATGGAATAGGATACCTCTCAGTGAATCTGGATATGGAATAGGATACCTCTCAGTGAATCTGGATATGGAATAGGATACCTCTCAGTGAATCTGGGTATGGGATAGGATACCTCTTAGTGGATCTGGATATGGGATAGGATAACTCTTAGTGGATCTGGATATGGGATAGGATACCTCTCAGTGGATCTGGATATGGGATAGTATAGGATACCTCTCAGTGGATCTGGATATGGGATAGTATAGGATACCTCTCAGTGGATCTGGATATGGGATAGGATAGGATACCTCTCAGTGGATCTAGATATGGGATAGGATAGGATACCTCTCAGTGGATCTGGATATGGGATAGTATAGGATACCTCTCAGTGGATCTGGATATGGGATAGGATAGGATACCGCTCAGTGTATCTGGATATGGGATAGGATAGGGTACCCCTCAGTGAATATGGGTATGGGATAGGATAGGGTACCCCTCAGTGTATCTGGATATGGGATAGGATACCTCTCAGTGGATATGGGATAGGATAGGGTACCCCTCAGTGAATATGGGATAGGATAGGGTACCCCTCAGTGAATATGGGTATGGGATAGGATACCTCTTAGTGTCACCTTTCATTAGAGCCAAGATTTAGAGACTAGTAACCTTTTTAGCCTCGGTATGTTACCATGGTTACCAAGGGTCCTTTGAAGTCTCCCAATGGCTTTTTTTGGAAAACGCCGAGACCTACCCTTAGAAAAACATGTGTAGAATATTCATTTTCTGTGGTATTGTTATCAAAGTTTAACTTGGACTAGGTATGGCTTCATGCTGTGGTGCCATTGTGTTTTCCAGCTCATAAGTCAAAGTTATAGTCACCTGCAGGCTTCTGATTGCGGAAATAAAAACCTTTTACTTCAGTGTGTTCAAACTTCTATGACTCAATGCGGGTGGCACTTATAGTGATTCTGACAACTTCAGATTGTTACCTTTCAAAAGAGACCCAAACCATGCATGTACTCCAAATGGTTCAAGAACAGCTTTCAATTTACTTTGGGTACGCCTTGGATAGGAGCTTTAGGCAAATTGTACAGGAATAGGAAGATGTTAATGAGTAATAATCAGGTTTATTATCTTTATCTTCTGGTTGTTCAGCATCTGTTTCATGAAGAGTCTGAACTGTTTCATGACTTCAAGTCTGCTCGTGTTTCAGTCCTGCAGTCGATGGTTGCACCTCGCTAAAATACACTCAATACATTAAATAAACACAATATTCACCAAATAAACCTTCATGAGCACCAAAGAAAATCCAATTTAAGAGACAGAAACATGGTCTGAGACTTAAGTTGGAATGTGGAGATGATGCTGTGAAGATTTAAGGTGGAATGTGGAGATGATGCTGTGAAGATTTAAGGTGGAATGTGGAGATGATGCGGTGAAGACTTAACTCTCTTGGGTCTACGCATGTGCCGGTGCGTCTACGCGTGTTTCCTCGATGTTTATAATAATTTCTCTGCGATAATACGTCACAGAAATATGGTTGAGATGTTTTCTGAATCCGTAGACTCTCCACTTCCGTGTCCTAGTTCTCACGAGATCGTACGTGACTCACACAGCGAGTCAGGAGCATCGACGTGTCGTGTGATTCGTGGGTTTTTGTGGATTCATGTGTCTGTCAACATTTAGTATGAAACTAACCAATGAACACTCAGTAAATCCCTAAGGACCTACCCACCACCTCACGCTACAGAAACACTGTGTTTACATTCAGTATGAAACTAACCAATGAACACTCAAGTACGAAGAGAACGTTTACAGTTAGAGACGTACTTTCAGAGATATAGTTAATATTTAGTTTGAAAACACAAACGGTTGTAATGTTCATGTTTCATCTGCACACATCCCATGAAGCTTGATCTGTATATGAAGTAATGACTCAGTCCCATTTGATCTCAGTCCCTCTGACAGCTGGTGGGAGTGGAGGGACAGACATCACTTCTACTCAAAAAACATTATTACAAAATTATGTTTCAGACATTTATTATACATTTATCTAGTATTGTATCCATATATTCCACCACTGTTGTGAAGCTAAGACTTTGGTAAACCAATTTCAACCAAAACAGTCCACATGAGTAAAGTTATGTTTTCACAAGAGATTTGAAGAATAAAATAATCTGACTTCAATTTTTCAGCTTCAGGGCAAAATTATCCCTGTACACAGTGTCTTAGGACAACTGGTGCCTCATTATATAGAGAGCTGAGATTGTTCTGCAAATTATCATATACAACACATGGGTATGTCTCATATGCAAATGAAACAAATGCCCTCAGACCCCAGAGGGTTGAGGAGGAATGTGGAGATGATGTGGGGACGACTTAAGGTGGAATGTTCTAACAGAATGCATGTGTCTCTGTCTTCAGGGCTCAGGGATCATGAGTAACGGAGGATTTGGATTCAGTCCCTTCACTCAGGGACCGGCTGCACACCAGAAGTAAGACCCTCTCTTAAATGATCCTGAGTCTGTCAGCCTGTGTGATGAAGATGAGGGAACAGGAAATGGAAACATGACATCATCGCTGCAGTAAAAACTGTGTGTGTGTGTGTGTGTGTGTGTGTGTGTGTGTGTGTGTGTGTGTGTGTGTGTGTGTGTGTGTGTGTGTGTGTGTGTGTGTGTGTGTGTGTGTGTGTGTGTGTGTGTGTGTAGCTGTGGCAGCGGTCAGACCTTCCTGACTGGCGTTTGGGGAAACACCTACCAGACCAGCTGGCAGAACCCTGGACAACAAGACCCTGGTAACTAACGCACACCTCACACACACACACCTCTCACATGCACACCTCTCACGTGCACACCTCACACACACACACCTCTCACATGCACACCTCTCACATGCACACCTCACACACACACACCTCTCACATGCACACCTCTCACATGCACACCTCTCACATGCACACCTCACACACACACACCTCTCACATGCACACCTCTCACATGCACACCTCACACACACACACCTCTCACATGCACACCTCACACACACACACCTCTCACATGCACACCTCACACATGCACACCTCTCACATGCACACCTCACACATGCACACCTCACACACACACACCTCTCACATGCACACCTCACACATCACACCTCTCACATGCACACCTCTCACATGCACACCTCACACACACACACCTCTCACATGCACACCTCACACATGCACACCTCTCACA
>JACSYO010000603.1:7500-21051 GCA_016806645.1 Ophiodon elongatus | reverse complement strand
TTTCCCATTACTTCCAGTCTTTGTGCTAAGCTAGGCTAACAGTGTTTTAGTCCACGTTTAGACTCATATTCTCTGGTGTTTTAGTCCACGTTTAGACTCATATTCTCTGGTGTTTTAGTCCACGTTTAGACTCATATTCTCTGGTGTTTTAGTCCACGTTTAGACTCATATTCTCTGGTGTTTTAGTCCACGTTTAGTCTCATATTCTCTGGTGTTTTAGTCCACGTTTAGTCTCATATTCTCTGGTGTTTTAGTCCACGTTTAGACTCATATTCTCTGGTGTTTTAGTCCACGTTTGGTTCTGTATTTTCTGGTGTTTTAGTCCACGTTTGGTCTCATATTCTCTGGTGTTTTAGTCCACGTTTGGTTCAGTGTTCTCTGGTGTTTTAGTCCACGTTTGGTCTCATATTCTCTGGTGTTTTAGTCCACGTTTGGTCTCATATTCTCTGGTGTTTTAGTCCACGTTTGGTTCAGTGTTCTCTGGTGTTTTAGTCCACGTTTGGTCTCATATTCTCTGGTGTTTTAGTCCACGTTTGGTTCAGTATTCTCTGGTGTTTTAGTCCACGTTTGGTTCAGTATTCTCTGGTGTTTTAGTCCACGTTTGGTTCAGTATTCTCTGGTGTTTTAGTCCACGTTTGGTTCAGTATTCTCTGGTGTTTTAGTCCACGTTTTAGTCTCATATTCTCTGGTGTTTCAGTTCACGTTTGGTCTCATTTCTGGTGTTTTAGTCCACGTTAGGACTCATATTCTCTGGTGTTTTAGTCCACGTTAGACCTCATATTCTCTGGTGTTTTAGTCCACGTTTAGACTAATGTTCTCTGGTGTTTTAGTCCACGTTTAGTCTCATATTCTCTGGTGTTTTAGTCCACGTTTGGTCTCATATTCTCTGGTGTTTTAGTTCACGTTTGGTTCAGTATTCTCTGGTGTTTTAGTCCACGTTGGTCTCATATTCTCTGGTGTTTTAGTCCACGTTGGTTCTGTATTTTCTGGTGTTTTAGTCCACGCTTACATAGTGTTCTGGTGTTTTAGTCCACGTTTAGACTATATTCTTGGTGTTTAGTCCACGTTTAGACTCATATTCTCTGGTGTTTTAGTCCACGTTTAGACTCATATTCTCTGGTGTTTTAGTCCACGTTGTCTCATATTCTCTGGTGTTTTAGTCCACGTTTAGACTCATATTCTCTGGTGTTTTAGTCCACGTTTGGTTCTGTATTTTCTGGTGTTTTAGTCCACGTTTGGTCTCATATTCTCTGGTGTTTTAGTCCACGTTTGGTTCAGTGTTCTCTGGTGTTTTAGTCCACGTTTGGTCTCATATTCTGGTGTTTTAGTCCATGTTTGGTTCAGTATTCTCTGGTGTTTTAGTCCACGTTTGGTTCTGTATTCTCTGGTGTTTTAGTCCACGTTTGGTTCAGTATTCTCTGGTGTTTTAGTCCACGTTTAGTCTCATATTCTCTGGTGTTTTAGTCCACGTTTAGTCTCATATTCTCTGGTGTTTTAGTTCACGTTTAGTCTCATATTCTCTGGTGTTTTAGTCCACGTTTAGACTCATATTCTCTGGTGTTTTAGTCCACGTTTAGACTCATATTCTCTGGTGTTTTAGTCCACGTTTAGTCTCATATTCTCTGATGTTTTAGTCCACGTTTAGACTCATATTCTCTGGTGTTTTAGTCCACGTTTGGTTCAGTATTCTCTGGTGTTTTAGTCCACGTTTGGTCTCATATTCTCTGGTGTTTTAGTCCACGTTTGGTTCAGTATTCTCTGGTGTTTTAGTCCACGTTTGGTTCTGTATTCTCTGGTGTTTTAGTCCACGTTTGGTTCAGTATTCTCTGGTGTTTTAGTCCACGTTTGGTTCATATTCTCTGGTGTTTTAGTCCACGTTTGGTTCAGTATTCTCTGGTGTTTTAGTCCACGTTTGGTCTCATATTCTCTGGTGTTTTAGTCCACGTTTGGTTCTGTATTCTCTGGTGTTTTAGTCCATGTTTGGTTCTGTATTCTCTGGTGTTTTAGTCCACGTTTGGTCTCATATTCTCTGGTGTTTTAGTCCACGTTTGGTCTCATATTCTCTGGTGTTTTAGTCCACGTTTGGTCTCATATTCTCTGGTGTTTTAGTCCACGTTTAGTCTCATATTCTCTGGTGTTTTAGTCCACGTTTAGTCTCTATTCTCTGGTGTTTTAGTCCACGTTTGGTCTCATATTCTCTGGTGTTTTAGTCCACGTTTGGTTCAGTATTCTCTGGTGTTTTAGTCCACGTTTGGTCTCATATTCTCTGGTGTTTTAGTCCACGTTTGGTCTCATATTCTCTGGTGTTTTAGTCCACGTTTGGTTCAGTATTCTCTGGTGTTTTAGTCCACGTTTGGTTCAGTATTCTCTGGTGTTTTAGTCCACGTTTAGTCTCATATTCTCTGGTGTTTTAGTCCACGTTTAGACTCATATTCTCTGGTGTTTTAGTCCACGTTTAGACTCATATTCTCTGGTGTTTTAGTCCACGTTTAGTCTCATATTCTCTGGTGTTTTAGTCCACGTTTAGACTCATATTCTCTGGTGTTTTAGTCCACGTTTAGACTCATATTCTCTGGTGTTTTAGTCCACGTTTAGTCTCATATTCTCTGGTGTTTTAGTCCACGTTTAGACTCATATTCTCTGGTGTTTTAGTCCACGTTTGGTTTTGTATTTTCTGGTGTTTTAGTCCACGTTTGGTCTCATATTCTCTGGTGTTTTAGTCCACGTTTGGTTCAGTGTTCTCTGGTGTTTTAGTCCACGTTTGGTCTCATATTCTCTGGTGTTTTAGTCCACGTTTGGTCTCATATTCTCCGGTGTTTTAGTCCACGTTGGGTTCAGTGTTCTCTGGTGTTTTAGTCCACGTTTGGTCTCATATTCTCTGGTGTTTTAGTCCACGTTTGGTTCAGTATTCTCTGGTGTTTTAGTCCACGTTTGGTTCAGTATTCTCTGGTGTTTTAGTCCACGTTTGGTTCATATTCTCTGGTGTTTTAGTCCACGTTTAGTCTCATATTCTCTGGTGTTTTAGTCCACGTTTAGTCTCATATTCTCTGGTGTTTTAGTCCACGTTTAGTCTCATATTCTCTGGTGTTTTAGTCCACGTTTAGTCTCATATTCTCTGGTGTTTTAGTTCACGTTTAGTCTCATATTCTCTGGTGTTTTAGTCCACGTTTAGTCTCATATTCTCTGGTGTTTTAGTCCACGTTTAGTCTCATATTCTCTGGTGTTTTAGTCCACGTTTAGTCTCATATTCTCTGGTGTTTTAGTCCACGTTTAGTCTCATATTCTCTGGTGTTTTAGTCCACGTTTAGTCTCATATTCTCTGGTGTTTTAGTCCACGTTTAGTCTCATATTCTCTGGTGTTTTAGTCCACGTTTGGTTCAGTATTCTCTGGTGTTTTAGTCCACGTTTGGTCTCATATTCTCTGGTGTTTTAGTCCACGTTTGGTCTCATATTCTCTGGTGTTTTAGTCCACGTTTGGTTCAGTATTCTCTGGTGTTTTAGTCCACGTTTGGTCTCATATTCTCTGGTGTTTTAGTCCACGTTTGGTTCAGTATTCTCTGGTGTTTTAGTCCACGTTTGGTTCAGTATTCTCTGGTGTTTTAGTCCACGTTTAGTCTCATATTCTCTGGTGTTTTAGTCCACGTTTAGTCTCATATTCTCTGGTGTTTTAGTCCACGTTTGGTCTCATATTCTCTGGTGTTTTAGTCCACGTTTAGACTCATATTCTCTGGTGTTTTAGTCCACGTTTAGACTCATATTCTCTGGTGTTTTAGTCCACGTTTAGACTCATATTCTCTGGTGTTTTAGTCCACGTTTGGTCTCATATTCTCTGGTGTTTTAGTCCACGTTTGGTCTCATATTCTCTGGTGTTTTAGTCCACGTTTGGTTCTGTATTTTCTGGTGTTTTAGTCCACGTTTGGTTCTGTATTCTCTGGTGTTTTAGTCCACGTTTGGTCTCATATTCTCTGGTGTTTTAGTCCACGTTTGGTCTCATATTCTCTGGTGTTTTAGTCCACGTTTGGTTCTGTATTTTCTGGTGTTTTAGTCCATGTTTGGTTCTGTATTCTCTGGTGTTTTAGTCCACGTTTAGACTCATATTCTCTGGTGTTTTAGTCCACGTTTAGACTCATATTCTCTGGTGTTTTAGTCCACGTTTAGTCTCATATTCTCTGGTGTTTTAGTCCACGTTTAGACTCATATTCTCTGGTGTTTTAGTCCACGTTTGGTTCTGTATTTTCTGGTGTTTTAGTCCACGTTTGGTCTCATATTCTCTGGTGTTTTAGTCCACGTTTGGTTCAGTGTTCTCTGGTGTTTTAGTCCACGTTTGGTCTCATATTCTCTGGTGTTTTAGTCCACGTTTGGTCTCATATTCTCCGGTGTTTTAGTCCACGTTTGGTTCAGTGTTCTCTGGTGTTTTAGTCCACGTTTGGTCTCATATTCTCTGGTGTTTTAGTCCACGTTTGGTTCAGTATTCTCTGGTGTTTTAGTCCACGTTTGGTTCAGTATTCTCTGGTGTTTTAGTCCACGTTTAGTCTCATATTCTCTGGTGTTTTAGTCCACGTTTAGTCTCATATTCTCTGGTGTTTTAGTCCACGTTTAGTCTCATATTCTCTGGTGTTTTAGTCCACGTTTAGTCTCATATTCTCTGGTGTTTTAGTCCACGTTTAGACTCATATTCTCTGGTGTTTTAGTCCACGTTTAGTCTCATATTCTCTGGTGTTTTAGTCCACGTTTGGTTCATATTCTCTGGTGTTTTAGTCCACGTTTGGTCTCATATTCTCTGGTGTTTTAGTCCACGTTTGGTTCTGTATTTTCTGGTGTTTTAGTCCACGTTTGGTTCAGTATTCTCTGGTGTTTTAGTCCACGTTTGGTCTCATATTCTCTGGTGTTTTAGTCCACGTTTGGTCTCATATTCTCTGGTGTTTTAGTCCACGTTTGGTCTCATATTCTCTGGTGTTTTAGTCCACGTTTAGTCTCATATTCTCTGGTGTTTTAGTCCACGTTTAGTCTCATATTCTCTGGTGTTTTAGTCCACGTTTGGTTCTGTATTCTCTGGTGTTTTAGTCCACGTTTAGACTCATATTCTCTGGTGTTTTAGTCCACGTTTAGACTCATATTCTCTGGTGTTTTAGTCCACGTTTAGACTCATATTCTCTGGTGTTTTAGTCCACGTTTAGTCTCATATTCTCTGGTGTTTTAGTCCACGTTTAGACTCATATTCTCTGGTGTTTTAGTCCACGTTTAGACTCATATTCTCTGGTGTTTTAGTCCACGTTTAGTCTCATATTCTCTGGTGTTTTAGTCCACGTTTGGTCTCATATTCTCTGGTGTTTTAGTCCACGTTTGGTCTCTATTCTCTGGTGTTTTAGTCCACGTTTAGACTCATATTCTCTGGTGTTTTAGTCCACGTTTAGACTCATATTCTCTGGTGTTTTAGTCCACGTTTAGACTCATATTCTCTGGTGTTTTAGTCCACGTTTAGTCTCATATTCTCTGGTGTTTTAGTCCACGTTTAGACTCATATTCTCTGGTGTTTTAGTCCACGTTTGGTTCTGTATTTTCTGGTGTTTTAGTCCACGTTTGGTCTCATATTCTCTGGTGTTTTAGTCCACGTTTGGTTCAGTGTTCTCTGGTGTTTTAGTCCACGTTTGGTCTCATATTCTCTGGTGTTTTAGTCCACGTTTGGTCTCATATTCTCCGGTGTTTTAGTCCACGTTGGGTTCAGTGTTCTCTGGTGTTTTAGTCCACGTTTGGTCTCATATTCTCTGGTGTTTTAGTCCACGTTTGGTTCAGTATTCTCTGGTGTTTTAGTCCACGTTTGGTCTCATATTCTCTGGTGTTTTAGTCCACGTTTGGTCTCATATTCTCTGGTGTTTTAGTCCACGTTTGGTTCTGTATTTTCTGGTGTTTTAGTCCATGTTTGGTTCTGTATTCTCTGGTGTTTTAGTCCACGTTTGGTCTCATATTCTCTGGTGTTTTAGTCCACGTTTGGTCTCATATTCTCTGGTGTTTTAGTCCACGTTTGGTTCTGTATTTTCTGGTGTTTTAGTCCATGTTTGGTTCTGTATTCTCTGGTGTTTTAGTCCACGTTTAGACTCATATTCTCTGGTGTTTTAGTCCACGTTTAGACTCATATTCTCTGGTGTTTTAGTCCACGTTTAGTCTCATATTCTCTGGTGTTTTAGTCCACGTTTAGACTCATATTCTCTGGTGTTTTAGTCCACGTTTGGTTCTGTATTTTCTGGTGTTTTAGTCCACGTTTGGTCTCATATTCTCTGGTGTTTTAGTCCACGTTTGGTTCAGTATTCTCTGGTGTTTTAGTCCACGTTTGGTTCAGTATTCTCTGGTGTTTTAGTCCACGTTTGGTCTCATATTCTCTGGTGTTTTAGTTCACGTTGGGTTCAGTGTTCTCTGGTGTTTTAGTCCACGTTTGGTCTCATATTCTCTGGTGTTTTAGTCCACGTTTGGTTCAGTATTCTCTGGTGTTTTAGTCCACGTTTGGTTCAGTATTCTCTGGTGTTTTAGTCCACGTTTAGTCTCATATTCTCTGGTGTTTTAGTCCACGTTTAGTCTCATATTCTCTGGTGTTTTAGTTCACGTTTAGTCTCATATTCTCTGGTGTTTTAGTCCACGTTTAGTCTCATATTCTCTGGTGTTTCAGTCCACGTTTGGTCTCATATTCTCTGGTGTTTTAGTCCACGTTTAGACTCATATTCTCTGGTGTTTTAGTCCACGTTTAGACTCATATTCTCTGGTGTTTTAGTCCACGTTTAGACTCATATTCTCTGGTGTTTTAGTCCACGTTTGGTCTCATATTCTCTGGTGTTTTAGTCCACGTTTGGTCTCATATTCTCTGGTGTTTTAGTCCACGTTTGGTTCTGTATTTTCTGGTGTTTTAGTCCATGTTTGGTCTCATATTCTCTGGTGTTTTAGTCCACGTTTGGTCTCATATTCTCTGGTGTTTTAGTCCACGTTTGGTCTCATATTCTCTGGTGTTTTAGTCCACGTTTGGTTCAGTATTCTCTGGTGTTTTAGTCCACGTTTGGTCTCATATTCTCTGGTGTTTTAGTCCACGTTTAGTCTCATATTCTCTGGTGTTTTAGTCCACGTTTGGTTCTGTATTTTCTGGTGTTTTAGTCCACGTTTAGACTCATATTCTCTGGTGTTTTAGTCCACGTTTAGACTCATATTCTCTGGTGTTTTAGTCCACGTTTAGACTCATATTCTCTGGTGTTTTAGTCCACGTTTAGTCTCATATTCTCTGGTGTTTTAGTCCACGTTTAGACTCATATTCTCTGGTGTTTTAGTCCACGTTTAGTCTCATATTCTCTGGTGTTTTAGTCCACGTTTAGTCTCATATTCTCTGGTGTTTTAGTCCACGTTTAGACTCATATTCTCTGGTGTTTTAGTCCACGTTTAGACTCATATTCTCTGGTGTTTTAGTCCACGTTTAGACTCATATTCTCTGGTGTTTTAGTCCACGTTTAGTCTCATATTCTCTGGTGTTTTAGTCCACGTTTGGTCTCATATTCTCTGGTGTTTTAGTCCACGTTTGGTTCTGTATTCTCTGGTGTTTTAGTCCACGTTTGGTCTCATATTCTCTGGTGTTTTAGTCCACGTTTGGTTCATATTCCTGGTGTTTTAGTCCACGTTTGGTTCATATTCCTGGTGTTTTAGTCCACGTTGGGTTCAGTGTTCTCTGGTGTTTTAGTCCACGTTTGGTCTCATATTCTCTGGTGTTTTAGTCCACGTTTGGTTCAGTATTCTCTGGTGTTTTAGTCCACGTTTGGTTCAGTATTCTCTGGTGTTTTAGTCCACGTTTAGTCTCATATTCTCTGGTGTTTTAGTCCACGTTTAGTCTCATATTCTCTGGTGTTTTAGTCCACGTTTAGTCTCATATTCTCTGGTGTTTTAGTCCACGTTTAGTCTCATATTCTCTGGTGTTTTAGTCCACGTTTAGACTCATATTCTCTGGTGTTTTAGTCCACGTTTGGTTCTGTATTTTCTGGTGTTTTAGTCCACGTTTGGTCTCATATTCTCTGGTGTTTTAGTCCACGTTTGGTTCAGTGTTCTCTGGTGTTTTAGTCCACGTTTGGTCTCATATTCTCTGGTGTTTTAGTCCACGTTGGGTTCAGTGTTCTCTGGTGTTTTAGTCCACGTTTAGTCTCATATTCTCTGGTGTTTTAGTCCACGTTTGGTTCTGTATTCTCTGGTGTTTTAGTCCACGTTTGGTTCTGTATTCTCTGGTGTTTTAGTCCACGTTTGGTTCTGTATTCTCTGGTGTTTTAGTCCACGTTTGGTTCAGTATTTTCTGGTGTTTTAGTCCACGTTTGGTTCTGTATTCTCTGGTGTTTTAGTCCACGTTTGGTCTCATATTCTCTGGTGTTTTAGTCCACGTTTGGTTCTGTATTTTCTGGTGTTTTAGTCCATGTTTGGTTCTGTATTCTCTGGTGTTTTAGTCCACGTTTGGTCTCATATTCTCTGGTGTTTTAGTCCACGTTTGGTCTCATATTCTCTGGTGTTTTAGTCCACGTTTGGTCTCATATTCTCTGGTGTTTTAGTTCACGTTTAGTCTCATATTCTCTGGTGTTTTAGTCCACGTTTAGTCTCATATTCTCTGGTGTTTTAGTCCACGTTTGGTCTGTATTCTCTGGTGTTTTAGTCCACGTTTAGACTCATATTCTCTGGTGTTTTAGTCCACGTTTAGACTCATATTCTCTGGTGTTTTAGTCCACGTTTAGACTCATATTCTCTGGTGTTTTAGTCCACGTTTAGTCTCATATTCTCTGGTGTTTTAGTCCACGTTTATCTCATATTCTCTGGTGTTTTAGTCCACGTTTAGTCTCATATTCTCTGGTGTTTTAGTCCACGTTTAGTCTCATATTCTCTGGTGTTTTAGTCCACGTTGGTCTCATATTCTCTGGTGTTTTAGTCCACGTTAGACTCATATTCTCTGGTGTTTTAGTCCACGTTTGATCTCATATTCTCTGGTGTTTTAGTCCACGTTTGACTCATATTCTCTGGTGTTTTAGTCCACTTAGTCTCATATTCTCTGGTGTTTTAGTCCACGTTTAGACTCATATTCTCTGGTGTTTTAGTCCACGTTTGGTTCTGTATTTTCTGGTGTTTTAGTCCACGTTTGGTCTCATATTCTCTGGTGTTTTAGTCCACGTTTGGTTCAGTGTTCTCTGGTGTTTTAGTCCACGTTTGGTCTCATATTCTCTGGTGTTTTAGTCCACGTTTGGTCTCATATTCTCCGGTGTTTTAGTCCACGTTTGGTTCAGTGTTCTCTGGTGTTTTAGTCCACGTTTGGTCTCATATTCTCTGGTGTTTTAGTCCACGTTTGGTTCAGTATTCTCTGGTGTTTTAGTCCACGTTTGGTTCAGTATTCTCTGGTGTTTTAGTCCACGTTTAGTCTCATATTCTCTGGTGTTTTAGTTCACGTTTAGTCTCATATTCTCTGGTGTTTTAGTCCACGTTTAGTCTCATATTCTCTGGTGTTTTAGTCCACGTTATCTCATATTCTCTGGTGTTTTAGTCCACGTTTAGTCTCATATTCTCTGGTGTTTTAGTCCACGTTTAGTCTCATATTCTCTGGTGTTTTAGTCCACGTTTAGTCTCATATTCTCTGGTGTTTTAGTCCACGTTTGTCTCATATTCTCTGGTGTTTTAGTCCACGTTTGGTTCAGTATTCTCTGGTGTTTTAGTCCACGTTTGGTTCAGTATTCTCTGGTGTTTTAGTCCACGTTTGGTCTCATATTCTCTGGTGTTTTAGTCCACGTTTGGTTCAGTATTCTCTGGTGTTTTAGTCCACGTTTGGTTCAGTATTCTCTGGTGTTTTAGTCCACGTTTGGTTCAGTATTCTCTGGTGTTTTAGTCCACGTTTAGTCTCATATTCTCTGGTGTTTTAGTCCACGTTTAGACTCATATTCTCTGGTGTTTTAGTCCACGTTTAGACTCATATTCTCTGGTGTTTTAGTCACGTTTAGTTCTCTATTCTCTGGTGTTTTAGTCCACGTTTAGACTCATATTCTCTGGTGTTTTAGTCCACGTTTAGACTCATATTCTCTGGTGTTTTAGTCCACGTTTAGACTCATATTCTCTGGTGTTTTAGTCCACGTTTGGTCTCATATTCTCTGGTGTTTTAGTCCACGTTTGGTCTCATATTCTCTGGTGTTTTAGTTCACGTTTGGTTCAGTATTCTCTGGTGTTTTAGTCCACGTTTGGTCTCATATTCTCTGGTGTTTTAGTCCACGTTTGGTTCTGTATTTTCTGGTGTTTTAGTCCATGTTTGGTTCTGTATTCTCTGGTGTTTTAGTCCACGTTTGGTCTCATATTCTCTGGTGTTTTAGTCCACGTTTGGTCTCATATTCTCTGGTGTTTTAGTCCACGTTTGGTCTCATATTCTCTGGTGTTTTAGTTCACGTTTAGTCTCATATTCTCTGGTGTTTTAGTCCACGTTTAGTCTCATATTCTCTGGTGTTTAAGTCCACGTTTGGTTCTGTATTTTCTGGTGTTTTAGTCCACGTTTAGACTCATATTCTCTGGTGTTTTAGTCCACGTTTAGACTCATATTCTCTGGTGTTTTAGTCCACGTTTAGACTCATATTCTCTGGTGTTTTAGTCCACGTTTAGTCTCATATTCTCTGGTGTTTTAGTCCACGTTTAGACTCATATTCTCTGGTGTTTTAGTCCACGTTTAGACTCATATTCTCTGGTGTTTTAGTTCACGTTTGGTTCAGTATTCTCTGGTGTTTTAGTCCACGTTTGGTCTCATATTCTCTGGTGTTTTAGTCCACGTTTGGTTCTGTATTTTCTGGTGTTTTAGTCCACTTTTGGTTCTGTATTCTCTGGTGTTTTAGTCCACGTTTGGTTCAGTATTCTCTGGTGTTTTAGTCCACGTTTGGTTCAGTATTCTCTGGTGTTTTAGTCCACGTTTGGTTCAGTATTCTCTGGTGTTTTAGTCCACGTTTGGTCTCATATTCTCTGGTGTTTTAGTCCACGTTTGGTCTCATATTCTCTGGTGTTTAGTCACGTTTAGTCTCATATTTCTCTGTGTTTTAGTCCACGTTTGGTTCTGTATTCTCTGGTGTTTTAGTCCACGTTTGGTTCTGTATTCTCTGGTGTTTTAGTCCACGTTTGGTTCAGTATTCTCTGGTGTTTTAGTCCACGTTTGGTTCAGTATTCTCTGGTGTTTTAGTCCACGTTTGGTTCATATTCTCTGGTGTTTTAGTCCACGTTTGGTCTCATATTCTCTGGTGTTTTAGTCCACGTTTGGTCTCATATTCTCTGGTGTTTTAGTCCATGTTTGGTTCATATTCTCTGGTGTTTTAGTCCACGTTTGGTCTCATATTCTCTGGTGTTTTAGTCCACGTTGGGTTCAGTGTTCTCCAGTGTTTAGTCCACGTTTAGTCTCATATTCTCTGGTGTTTTAGTCCACGTTTGGTCTCATATTCTCTGGTGTTTTAGTCCACGTTTAGCTCATATTCTCTGGTGTTTTAGTCCACGTTTGGTTCTGTATTTTCTGGTGTTTTAGTCCATGTTTGGTTCTGTATTCTCAGGTGTTTTAGTCCACGTTTGGTCTCATATTCTCTGGTGTTTTAGTTCACGTTTGGTTCATATTCTCTGGTGTTTTAGTCCACGTTTGGTTCTGTATTCTCTGGTGTTTTAGTCCACGTTTAGTCTCATATTCTCTGGTGTTTTAGTCCACGTTTGGTCTCATATTCTCTGGTGTTTTAGTCCACGTTTAGTCTCATATTCTCTGGTGTTTTAGTCCACGTTTGGTCTCATATTCTCTGGTGTTTTAGTCCACGTTTAGACTCATATTCTCTGGTGTTTTAGTCCACGTTTAGACTCATATTCTCTGGTGTTTTAGTCCACGTTTGGTCTCATATTCTCTGGTGTTTTAGTCCACGTTTGGTCTCATATTCTCTGGTGTTTTAGTCCACGTTTGGTCTCATATTCTCTGGTGTTTTAGTCCACGTTTGGTTCTGTATTTTCTGGTGTTTTAGTCCATGTTTGGTTCTGTATTCTCTGGTGTTTTAGTCCACGTTTGGTCTCATATTCTCTGGTGTTTTAGTCCACGTTTGGTCTCATATTCTCTGGTGTTTTAGTTCACGTTTAGTCTCATATTCTCTGGTGTTTTAGTCCACATTTAGTCTCATATTCTCTGGTGTTTTAGTCCATGTTTGGTTCTGTATTCTCTGGTGTTTTAGTCCACGTTTGGTCTCATATTCTCTGGTGTTTTAGTTCACGTTTAGTCTCATATTCTCTGGTGTTTTAGTCCACGTTTGGTCTCATATTCTCTGGTGTTTTAGTCCACGTTTGGTTCTGTATTTTCTGGTGTTTTAGTCAACGTTTGGTCTCATATTCTCTGGTGTTTTAGTCCACGTTTGGTTCAGTATTCTCTGGTGTTTTAGTCCACGTTTGGTTCAGTATTCTCTGGTGTTTTAGTCCACGTTTGGTTCAGTATTCTCTGGTGTTTTAGTCCACGTTTGGTTCAGTATTCTCTGGTGTTTTAGTCCACGTTTGGTTCTGTATTTTCTGGTGTTTTAGTCCACGTTTGGTCTCATATTCTCTGGTGTTTTAGTCCACGTTGGGTTCAGTGTTCCTGGTGTTTTAGTCCACGTTGGGTTCAGTGTTCCTGGTGTTTTAGTCCACGTTGGGTTCAGTGTTCCTGGTGTTTTAGTCCACGTTGGGTTCAGTGTTCCTGGTGTTTTAGTCCACGTTGGGTTCAGTGTTCCTGGTGTTTTAGTCCACGTTGGGTTCAGTGTTCCTGGTGTTTTAGCGTCTGCTCCAACAAACAGCTGACTCAGTCAAGTAAACAAATGTCTTTTATTTTCACTTATTCACTATTTCAGTTTTAAATATTCACAGAAGACACAAGTTTACAGTTTACAGTTATTATCATTCAGAAAATACAGTGACATGAACAGATTTACTATGAACCACGATCTAATGATTAATACCTAGTTTTTAAACTAACTGTTACATTTACTTCCAGTTTTCTGTCACCGGGGGGCGACTCGGACTAAAGATTCTGTGTGGTTGTGATCCAGTGTCATGTTGTGACTGTTTTCACTTATTAGCATGAAGCTAATGTAGAGCAAACATAGAGCTAACATGAAGCTAATGTAGAGCAAACATATAGCTAACATGAAGCTAATGTAGAGCAAACATAGAGCTAACATGAAGCTAACATAGAGCAAACATAGAGCTAACATGAGGCGAATGGAGAGCAAACATATAGCTAACATGAAGCTAACATAGAGCAAACATAGAGCTAACATGAAGCTAACATAGAGCAAACATAGAGCTAACATGAGGCAAATGGAGAGCAAACATAGAGCTAACATGAGGCTAATGTAGAGCAAACATACAGCTAACATGAGGCTAATGTAGAGCAAACATACAGCTAACATGAAGCTAATGTAGAGCAAACATAGAGCTAACATGAAGCTAATGTAGAGCAAACATAGAGCTAACATGAGGCTAATGTAGAGCAAACATAGAGCTAACATGAGGCTAATGTAGAGCAAACATAGAGCTAAC
>JACSYO010000603.1:0-2500 GCA_016806645.1 Ophiodon elongatus | reverse complement strand
GGTCTAGGCATGTGGTCCAGGTGTGAGGTCCAGGTGTGAGGTCTAGGCATGTGGTCCAGGTGTGAGGTCCAGGTGTGAGGTCTAGGCATGTGGTCCAGGTGTGAGGTCTAGGCATGTGGTCCAGGTGTGAGGTCTAGGCATGTGGTCCAGGTGTGAGGTCTAGGCATGTGGTCCAGGTGTGAGGTCTAGGCATGTGGTCCAGGTGTGAGGTCCAGGTGTGAGGTCTAGGCATGTGGTCCAGGTGTGAGGTCTAGGCATGTGGTCCAGGTGTGAGGTCCAGGTGTGAGGTCTAGGCATGTGGTCCAGGTGTGAGGTCCAGGTGTGAGGTCTAGGCATGTGGTCCAGGTGTGAGGTCTAGGCATGTGGTCCAGGTGTGAGGTCTAGGCATGTGGTCCAGGTGTGAGGTCTAGGCATGTGGTCCAGGTGTGAGGTCCAGGTGTGAGGTCTAGGCATGTGGTCCAGGTGTGAGGTCCAGGTGTGAGGTCTAGGCATGTGGTCCAGGTGTGAGGTCCAGGTGTGAGGTCCAGGTGTGAGGTCCAGGTGTGAGGTCTAGGCATGTGGTCCAGGTGTGAGGTCTAGGCATGTGGCCAAGGTGTGAGGTCCAGGTGTGAGGTCTAGGCATGTGGTCCAGGTGTGAGGTCCAGGTGTGAGGTCTAGGCATGTGGTCCAGGTGTGAGGTCCAGGTGTGAGGTCTAGGCATGTGGTCCAGGTGTGAGGTCTAGGCATGTGGTCCAGGTGTGAGGTCTAGGCATGTGGTCCAGGTGTGAGGTCTAGGCATGTGGTCCAGGTGTGAGGTCTAGGCATGTGGTCCAGGTGTGAGGTCCAGGTGTGAGGTCTAGGCATGTGGTCCAGGTGTGAGGTCTAGGCATGTGGTCCAGGTGTGAGGTCTAGGCATGTGGTCCAGGTGTGAGGTCCAGGTGTGAGGTCTAGGCATGTGGTCCAGGTGTGAGGTCTAGGCATGTGGTCCAGGTGTGAGGTCTAGGCATGTGGTCCAGGTGTGAGGTCCAGGTGTGAGGTCTAGGCATGTGGTCCAGGTGTGAGGTCCAGGTGTGAGGTCTAGGCATGTGGTCCAGGTGTGAGGTCTAGGCATGTGGTCCAGGTGTGAGGTCTAGGCATGTGGTCCAGGTGTGAGGTCTAGGCATGTGGTCCAGGTGTGAGGTCTAGGCATGTGGTCCAGGTGTGAGGTCCAGGTGTGAGGTCTAGGCATGTGGTCCAGGTGTGAGGTCCAGGTGTGAGGTCTAGGCATGTGGTCCAGGTGTGAGGTCTAGGCATGTGGTCCAGGTGTGAGGTCTAGGCATGTGGTCCAGGTGTGAGGTCTAGGCATGTGGTCCAGGTGTGAGGTCTAGGCATGTGGTCCAGGTGTGAGGTCTAGGCATGTGGTCCAGGTGTGAGGTCCAGGTCTTTACCTGGAAGCCTCCCAGGGTGATGGTCAGAGAGACGTCGATGGGCCGGTTGACGACTCCGGCCACAGACTTGATGAGCGACATGAAGAGCAGGGGGAACCAGACGATGCAGATCAGCAGCAGCACGATGAGCCCGCCCATCCCGTACTTCACCACGCGCTTCTTCTTCTGGCCCCGGGGCTGAGGGTACCTCTGTGTACAAGTACACACAAATACATAAACATGAACAAACAATCCTTCTGGCCCCGGGGCTGAGGGTACCTCTGTGTACAAGTACACACAAATACATAAACATGAACAAACAATCCTTCTGGCCCCGGGGCTGAGGGTACCTCTGTGTACAAATACACACAAATACATAAACATGAACAAACAATCCTTCTGGCCCCGGGGCTGAGGGTACCTCTGTGTACAAGTACACACAAAATATACAGATACACACAGAAAGACACAGACCTTCTCAGACTCCCTCCAGCACTTCAAGACGAAGCAGTGGGCGTAGACGTCCTCCACACAGATCCAGGAGGACAGAGACAGAGTGGTGTCTGTCCACACCCAGTCCATCACCGCCCTCAGCTCCGTCAGGAAGGGGACCAGACGGAAACTACAGACACACAGGTAGACAGACAGGTAGACAGACAGGTAGACAGACAGGTAGACAGATAGACAGGTAGACAGACAGGTAGACAGATAGACAGGTAGACAGACAGGTAGACAAGTAGACAGATAGACAGGTAGACAGACAGGTAGACAGACAGACAGGTAGAGAGACAGGTAGACAGAGGTAGAGAGACAGGTAGACAGATAGACAGGTAGACAGACAGGTAGACAGACAGGTAGACAGACAGACAAGTAGACAGATAGACAGGTAGACAGACAGATAGACAGGTAGACAGACAGACAGGTAGACAGAGGTAGAGAGACAGGTATACAGATAGACAGATAGACATACAGGTAGACAGGTAGACAGATAGACAGGTAGACAGGTAGACAGACAGACAGGTAGACAGTGGAAAAACAGGTAAAGAGAAAGACAAGTAAAAGCTAGGCTAACAGTTTCCCATTACTTCTAGTCTTTGTGCTAAGCTAGGCTAACA
>JACSYO010000601.1:0-76787 GCA_016806645.1 Ophiodon elongatus | reverse complement strand
ATTCTCACTGACTGGAGGTTCTACTTTAGTTTGGTCTCCTTTATTTCAGCTCAAATTAATCATGTTTTACAAAAGTCTTTGGACTCATTCTAATGTTTCCACCTGCAGAACGTTTAGAGATTTTATTTAAAGGTGATATTTTAATATTGACAATAAAAGGATCCAATTATTAAATGAGAAACAAATTAAATATATCAATGCTGCAGATTACTGACAGACAACTTATATCAATGAACATCAACCAGCAGAATCAGTTGATCTGGTTCATTCATGTCCTTCTTGATTAGCATCTATTGTTTGCTGCTCAGCAGGTAGTCCACAGTGGCTTCTCTTGATCAGCCTGTTAACGTCCCTCTCCAGGATGGAGAGAGTCCTCGTTGGTATCAGGATTGTCCCTTTGTCTTTCAAAAACACAGCAGGATTCATTCAGATGGTTTTCCATGCACAAGTTCTTGATTCTTCTGTGTTCAACCTCATCTGTCTAAGCTTAACTGTGAACAATGGTTTGTATTTAAGATTTGTAAATTTTAAACAAAAATGTATACATACAACATAAAATATTTTTGTCATTGACTTTTACATAATATTAAGAATCATCTTTCGTCAGTGACAAAGCTGTTTGTGAGATAAAATCATTGCTTACATTGTGTTTTATCTTCTATAAAATTTAGATTAATTAAATTTAGGTTATTTCAATGAGCTTATGATTTTTATTATTCACATTTTCAATTGTTCCTGTTTTTTTAATAATCTTTAAATGTGTGCCTTGAAGGACATATATTGTATATTCTACCTAATATTCATTTAGTATTTTTTAAATAGTATCAGTAAGAAGAATATGAATTAAGTGAAGAAAACAAAACAAAATACATGTAACAGTAATGGATCGATTTTTTTGTTGATTGACAGAAACAATATAACAAACTTAAAACATCAGAATTATCCTCCGTGGTGTTTTTTTTATTATTGCTTTCTACGGTGTGATGAGGGTAGAGAATGGTTGTGGTTCTATGGTTTCTAACTTTTATAAATAAACTTTTCACACATGTTCCCATTATATTAAGTATTCTCTATTTCTTTTATTCACTCCATCTCTTTTCTTTAGCTTTAAACGTGTTGCATAAATAGAGTCTGTTATCTTGATAGTAACAAACATTGTTTGTGTACTTAATGATACTTTATTAGGCAGACTAGACCGAGGTTTCACCCCATGATGAATATGAACAAGCTGTCAACAGCCTCAAGTGGGTTTTGAGGAGCTGCAGCATTTATTAGAGGAAAAGCTGAAACCTGTACTGACAACCAAAGAGTTTATTTATTTTATCTCAAACAAGGCTTTCTGTGCTCGAACTTTCAAGACTTTAACAGCTGAAACGCGCTTATTCATTTTGAAATAAATTAAATGAAATGTAATGTAATGTAATGAAATAGCAACAGTCAATGAGAGAGGAGCTCCAAGTCTTCAGGAGAAGCTGGAGCAGGAGATCGCTGAGCTGAAGAGGAAAGACGCTGAGCTGAAGCTGCTCTTGCACACAGAGGATCTCAACCAGTTTCTACTCAACTACCCCTCACTGTCACCACTCGGAGAATCTACAGACTCGTCTCTGGTCCTCAGTCCTCCAGAGTAGGAGTGTACCTGATCACGGTGACAAAAGATAATACCAACTAAAACAGGCCTATTCATTGCTATTGCTATTGAAATAGCAACAGCCAATGAGAGGGGAAGCTCTAACTTGACCGACCAAAGGTGTGACTTCATTGCTCTCATAGGGCTGAACCACCCCGCCCCCACCCCCCCCACACACACACACACACACTCACACTCCATCTTTGCTGTTGTCCAATCACAGGTAAGCTTGATAACTCCTCCCTCTTCTTCTGGCTGTAAAACACAGGCAGCTCCACTCTGAAAACATGTTGCCTTCTTTGGATCAGGAACCTCAGTCAGGGAAGATCAGTGCATGAACAGGATTTTGTATTCAAAACCCAGATGATTGTTTTATAATCAGAGAAACTCACTCAGTCTGAGCCACGAGGAGAAAATGGCACAGAAAAGAATTAAGCTGGACCAGGAGACCTTCTCTTGTTCCATCTGTCTGGATCCACTGAAGGATCCGGTGACTACTCCCTGTGGACACAACTACTGCATGAGCTGTGTTGAAACCCACTGGGATGAAGAGGATGAGAAGAAACTCCACAGCTGTCCTCAGTGTAGGCAGACCTTCACTCCGAGGCCCGTCCTGCTGAAAAACACCATGTTAGCAGATTTAGTGGAGCAACAGAAGAAGACTGGAGTCCAAGCTGCTCCTGCTGATCACTGCTATGCTGGACCTGAAGATGTGGCCTGTGATGTCTGCACTGGGAGGAAACTGAAAGCCTTCAAGTCCTGTCTGGTATGTCTGATCTCTTTCTGTGAGAAACACCTTCAGCCTCATTATGATGTACCTACTTTCGAAAATCACAAGCTGGTGGACCCCGCGAAGAAGCTCCAGGAGAACATCTGCCCTCGTCACGATGAAGTGATGAAGATGTTCTGCCGTACTGATCAGCAGTGTATCTGTTACCTCTGCTCTGTGGAGGAACATAAAGGCCACGACACAGTCTCAGCTGCAGCAGAAAGGACCGAGAGGCAGAGAGAGCTGGAGGTGAGTGAAGTGGATGTTTTACTGTTACAACCAGAGCCCAAGACCAGAGCTGGATTCTTAGAGTATTCATGTGATATCACACTGGATCCAAACACAGCAAACACACTGCTGTCAGTATCTGATGGGAACCGAAAAGCAACATCAATGACGAAACCTCAGTCTTATTCTAGTCATCCAGACAGATTCACTGGATGTGATCAGGTCCTGAGTAGAGAGAGTCTGACTGGTCGCTGTTACTGGGAGGTGGAATGGAGAGGAGGAGGAGGTATTATAGCAGTCGCATACAGTAATATCAAGAGAAAAGGGGGCTGGAATGTATCTGGATTTGGATACAATGACAAATCTTGGGCATTAACATGTCACAGAAACAGTCATAACTTTTGGTATAACAAAGTCCAAACTCCCGTCTCTGGTCCTCAGTCCTCCAGAGTAGGAGTGTACCTGGATCACAGAGCAGGTATTCTGTCCTTCTACAGCATCTCAGAAACCATGACTCTCCTCCACAGAGTCCAGACCACATTCACTCAGCCTCTCTATGCTGGACTTTGTTTTTATTTCAACTTTGGAGACACTGCTGAGTTCTGTAATCTAAAATAGACAGAAGTCATTTAAGGGTTAAACTCTGTTTGAACTCTTGAACTCATTTAGTCTCCATGTTTGTTGCTGAGAGCTGATTGTTGTGGCGTTTCTTCACTGCAGAGAGATCAGCTGTCAGTTAAACATTGTGGGTGTTACTTTGACATCTTCTCATGAGTTGTTCTGTAAATGTTCCTTTAGGTGGAGCTTCCTCTGTCTGTTTAGCTTTGGAGGCTCTCACTGCTCATGATACCTGAACTGACATTTCTCTGCGTGACCATTTAAACTTCTCTGATTTGTAAATGTCTGATGAATATTTGTATTGATGCTTTTTGATTGTTTTTTTCTCTTCCACTCCATTTAAACTTCTCTGAGATCTAAATGTTTGAAAAAATGTTGTATTGTAGTGAGATAATTCATTACTTCCTTTAACATGGCTGATATTCTTGTAAAACTGATTGATTGTGTGGATGAAGTGAATCTTTACATGAAATCATTCATCAAGAGTCATTTAACAGACTTTACTGATGTGATATGAGAACAAAATGATTGTTTACATGATGAATAAACAAACATGAAAAAAATTGTAAAGATTGTAAAGCCCTATGAGGCAAATTTATATTTTGTGATTTTGGGCTATACAAAATAAATTGAATTGAATTGTTGATGACCAACAACCAGCAGAATCAGTTGATCTGGTTCATTCATGTCCTTCTTGATTAGCATCTATTGTTTGCTGCTCAGCAGGTAGTCCACAGTGGCTTCTCTTGAACAGCCTGTTAACGTCCCTCTCCAGGATGGAGAGAGTCCTCGTTGGTGTCAGGACTGTCCCTTTGTCTTTGTATTTGTAAGTTTTGTATTTTATAAGAGGATTTAAACAAAAGGACAGTCAACTGTCCTCTGATTGTTATATGACCTTTTGGTGCCACTAGAGGCTTCAAATTTATTTACAGGTGACATTTCTACATAACTGTGTTTCAGATATAGAAATTGAAAGGGATGCCAATGTTGTAATTCAGTACTTGAATGTATTTATGTCAAAACATAACCCTAAACCTAGAACTAGTAATTCATATTCAAAGCCGACTAAGCAACATGTCACCAACAACATTCAAGAAACAAGAAACATTCAAAATTGTCATCAATAACAACATGTAATTCCTTTAGTTGTTGGCCTTATAAATACCTTTGAGTGGGATATATACTCACCATGAACTAGTTGAAGATGTTTCCTGAAGCTTGTAGTTCGGGAAAACACTCTATAGTTGCACAACGGACAATGATTGTGGCATCTATGGCTTTGCTTTGTGTCCTGGCAATAGCATGCCACCACACGTTTCCCTGTAGAAGATTATTGGATAAAATTAGGAATATAAGTGACATTAATATTTGCTTAAACTGATGTAAAAGAAACAGGAGCATGCAGTATTTTCATTTTTAAGTACCTGTATCTCCATCTTGAAAACAGACAGCATCCCTGATATGTTTTTGATGTAGATGACCTGCAGAAGCCTCTACTTGCAGAGTGTAAAATTCTTCATTCTAGTCAAAAAAAATAAACAAAACATATGCCTGAACTCAACGTGTGCAGTACAGAGAGAATACAGACCATACTCTATAGCCTATTTACATGAAGCTTAGATGTAAACTTTCCACAACTTTTTAAGATACAACTCTTTTGTTTACTACTAGCTATTGGTAGGCCTACAAATCAGTGTATAGGCCTACCCCTGGGGAAGGGTTTTTTAAACAAAATATTTTTTTGCGTGCCATCATTACAGAATACCTTTGAGTGAATATAGACTATAATCCTATATTATTTGTATATACATATATGTTATTTAACATTGCTAAAAATCAAAGAGGACATTTTCTTTTTTTCACCCTGGGCTACCCATCGAATAAACAGGCAGCATGCAAGATGTTTTTTTATTTTAAAGAATTTTAAATAACAAATTGAGGTGACTACAGACATTCTGTAACATTAGCCTGTTAGGAATGTAGGAGTGAAGTGCCCCTAAACAACGTTTCCTACATTAGCCTGAGGCACTGTTACACATGTGTGAAATGAACATTCTCCTCCAGTTCACTTCCAATGATTTCCGGTGAAATCATTTACATCCTCACTGATATGTTTTCAATCATGAGTTCAGACAGGGACCAGGTAATGTACTACAAGCCTAGTTACAGTAAAACTCCTTATTCTTTAATTGCGTCTTTGTTTTGACATGTTGTTCACATTGTAGCCTACAGCGACATCTAGTGGCCACGGCCGTGACTACTGCACCATGAGGTTCATAGTTTATGTGGATCCCAAAAAATGTTTTGTAAAGTCTGATAAAGTATGACATAGCTTATGGTCGACAGTTAAAGCAAAATGTCAACGTCTCCACACTGCCTTTAAGTTCTTAGGGAGCAGAAAACATCAGTCCCTCATGTCTATTTTCTGAGAAGCACATTAAAATACTGGACTACCTATTCCGCATGCTTCATTGAGTTGATGAGATGCATATTACCATAAATAAAAGTAGTAGTATGGTTTTAATATATTTAGTATTATAGTTATTATTGACAGAGACATTTGTAAACCACCTTCTTGATACCCATTATCCTCCATTGGAATAATTAAGCTGTCATAGATCCACCGTGCCACCTACTGACAAGCTGGTCAGCACTTTGCTGACTAGTGGTGGCACTTTGATGACTAGTGGTGGCACTTTGCTGACTAGTGGTGGCACTTTGATGACTAGTGGTGGCACTTTGATGACTAGTGGTGGCACTTTGATGGTGGCATCGCTTTCACCGGTGATCAAAGGGCATCCGATCTCCACTTGTCGACTCCTTGGAGAAGTTTTTCTACAAATGTAGCGGCGTTCCGTCTGCGTTGTTCATTATTAAACTCGGTCAAGTGAGCCTCCGCTTGAAATGCAATGCTCCTCTATTCGTGGTTTTACGGTACAGGGGCTCGTACTGCGCAAAAAGCACGGAGATAGACATTTATTTAAGCATTGATTTGTCCTATTCGATATAACAAGTCAAAAACAACATTATTTTGTACATTATATGAAATACAATAATAATAAAAATCGAAGTTACACTACTGTACTGTTTTTAATTGAAAAAGGGTTCGGTAAAATTATAATATTACCAAATAATAATCTTTAATCCGTATAAACCATGTCCTTCATTGGTTAGCTAAAATTTCTACTAGATTCTTGTTCATGATGAACCCATATATATGACCATGTTGGATTTCATGTGATTTTACCGTAATTTGAGAAAATTAAAGGCAAAGTCAGCTCAAATTGCATTCATAATCATAATTTCCCAATATTTGAACTGTTATAAAAGCAGATCCTTAAAAGATTATATCAAACTTTCACTGGATTGTATCTGCTTTTATAACAGTTCAAATATTGGGAAATTATGAATATCATAATTTATAATGAGCTGACTTTGCCTTTAATTTTCTCAAAAGCTGTACAGTAAAATCTCATGAAAATACACATGGACATAACAGGGGTCCTCATGAACAAGAATACAGTAAACATTTTATTTATGTTAGCTGACCAATGAAGGACATGTTTTTATTACAGATCAAAGATTATTATTTGGTAATATTATAATATTCCAAACCTTTATTAATTAAAAACAGTACAGTAGTGTAACTTCAGATTTTATTCTAATTTTATTTCATACAATGTCCAAAATAATGTTGTTTTTGACTTGTTATATCAAATTGGACACATTATTGCTTAACTATGTCTATCTCCGTGCTTTCTGGGTTATCCAAGCCCCCGTACCGTAACACCAGGAATAGACAAGCATTACATTTCCAGCTGCGACTCACGTGACTGCAGTATTATTAAGCCGCAAACGAGCTGCAGACAGTGACTTCGTTTTCTCACGCGAATGACAGGACAGGAGATCTTTTAACTCTTCCTTTTATCTTTATTTAATGCAGCAAGAATATCCTCTGTCACACGGCAGAAAAACTATATGCTCCCATGCCTAATGCAGCTCTTTGTTTTGTACCTGCTGCCGTCATGACGTCATTGAATCAAGGGAAAAGGGGAGCATCACTCATTAACAAATGCCTTTCATTAAACTTTACATATATGAGTTCCTGCACAATAAGCATTATTCAGAAATTAAATTAACCTTCCAGAAACTCCAATTGACTAATATATACACTTTTTGGTATTGTGTTGTTCAACCTCCCACCACTTGGGGGCGGAGGGCCGCTGTCAATGAGGCAGAAGGTGAATATAATCAGGAGGATCACCAGGAACAGGTGTTGCTGGATTGGCAGGAGCACACAGTTTTTGACCGTGTGGTAATGTGTGGAAACCTGTGATAATGAACGTTAGGATTTATTTTAGTCTATGGTTTAGAAAAGTGGATTATGACAGAACGTGTCTTCTGTTCAAGGTGTTGGAAAATATACAATTGTAAAGAATAAATTACCTTTATGTTGGAAACAGGACATTGCATCGTTAAACTCACGCATCTAAACTAAGCAAACAGCAACCGTAGTGGCCTTTTTTTTATAGGCAACTACGTATATAGTTATATTATATATACAAAAACTATAGTTTGTTGTATTTATTGATTAGAGAAGAATAAAGACAATTCTTGACACTGTATTTGGAGTGCAGTGAACACTCCTGAAGACATGTGTCAGCCATTTTTTATGGAGTGGTCTGCTGGAGCAGCAGCATCTCTGCAGCTGACAGGAAGAGGCTAAACAAACTGGTGAAGAAGGCCAGCAGTGTGCTGATGTCCTCTGGACACGGTGGAGGTGGTGGGTGATGGCAAAGCTATCATCTCTAATGGACAACACCTCCCACCCCATGTAGGACACTGGCAGCTCTGTGCAGCTCCTTCAGCCCCCGGCTGATTCATCCCCAGTGTGTGAAGGAGAGGTCCTTCCTTCCTGCTGCTGTCAGACTGCACAACCAGCTGAGCTCCAGTAGACCACAAAAACACTTAAAAACCTGTGCAATATAATTACACTGTGCAATAAGTTATTCTGTCTGCATATAATTATTACATTTCAGTTATTGTGGATTCTGTACTGTTTTTTTACTATTGTTTTGATGCATATTTATACTACTCGTGTGGATCTTGTTTCTTTCTGTTATGTGGTGTGTTCACGGACCCAAAAGCAGATGGAGAGCAGAGTTCTTTCTCAAACCAGGATTTATTTTCAGGCAGGAAAACAGAAAACAACAAGGTCCAAGCTCAGAAATGACCAGACACCCACAGGAGCGTAAAGTCTCGTCTCGGTCTCTCTCCTCCGAATCCGGGAGAGACCTCCGCTTTACCTCGAAGCGGCCGACAGCAAACAGTCACGTAAAAACGGGGGCGCGTGCACGCGCTCCGCCCGGATCCGAGCCGGAAAGTGGCTTCGCTGCGTCCGCGGCTGGCAGGCTGGATCGACTGGTGAGACACGAGGCTCGACGCAGGACGGCAGGAAAGTTGAAAGCGAACGGGTAGTTGTAGCCGGAAACTCACAAGGTGACAACCGGACTACTCACGGGTCGGAATACCAGGTAGGTAAACGGACGTACTGACAACTGGGACGAGGATGACCGGAGTCTTTATGTCGGTTGGAGATGATCAAAGGGGAATGAGACACAGCTGTGCCTACGGAGAGAGGCGCGGCAGTGGGCGGGGCCCGCAGGAGGACCAGGGCCAGACACAATCCTCACACTTTCACTATGTCTCTTGTTTGCACTTTACTTCTGCTGCTGTGATCCTGGAAATGTCACCTTGCGGGACTAATAAAGGAATATCTATTGCTATTTTACCTGTTATAACAAAATCAAACCCTTATGAAGAGGAGAAACAAAATACACAATTGTACAAAGAAATATGGAGTTCTTGATTTCTCTCTTTATTTGTGGTCCGTGTATGTTCTGTTCGTTTGTTTTATGGTTCAGTCGAAAAAACGGAAATACGGAAATACCATGGTTTCTTCGTTTTCTGTTTGAAGCCAAAAAGGTAAAAACGGAAAAGCACTTGCGTTTTTACCTTTTTTTCGTCTGAATCCCAAAACGAAAAAAACGAGAGAACCAAACTCAAATAACGAGCTGATTTTGGTTTTTGCAAATCCTTCTTTAGTTTTTGTCTTTTGAAGAGAGACGCAACGCAAAATGTCAAAATAAAAGCCAAGGCAATAGAGTGATATTCTTATTTACAGTCTTCCATGATGCAAACACATACCAGGGTAACGTTAGAATAAAATTAATTAATCAAATAAATAAATAAACCTGGGTATGTTAGCTACAGTAGTGTCTACAGGCGGTTTAATATTCATGTACAGCAAGAATCAAGGTTTCAGTTAATCGTTGCATTATTTAATGCAACACAGTTCGTAATATAGTTTAATCAAAGTAATTTGTGTGTGCAGAGTTGTTGCTGTTAGCATCATATTTATTGTTCCATCTTATTGTGCTGTTTCTTGAGTGAACACAGAGCAGAGCCTGGATGAGGAAACGCAGAGTAAAGGTGTTTACCTTTCTACCAGCAGATGGCAGTATACGTGTATGTAAACCATACATTTAGTTATATTTATCTGTGTCTTTGATAATTATATAGGTTATTGATACAGATGTATTTAATGCTGTTTATGTCCTCTGATATTTAATGTTCATGGTTAATTTGCAACCTACTTATATACATATATACATATATATATATTTACTTGTTATATTTGTGTCATTTTAGAACCAAACATTCCTCCATGGAAGAGCGAGCATGTGTTGATCACGAGGTAATAAATAATGACAGTTGAAAAATAAAGAGACAGTTGGTTTATTCTTATTAAGCAGCCTTCAGTGGACCTCTCTTCAGTTACCACCCAGTCAGAGCACCACCTGTGCTTCACATTGTACCTTCATTACTACATCATCACTGTTACTGTCATCATCATCAACATCTAACCTGTTCTGTTCTGACTCTGCTGTCAGTCTCAGCCCCTCTGACTAGATCACATCATCATAATGTAGCACTTTGGTCTAAAGAATGATATTGCACTGTGCTGTGTGTGAACACTGTTGTAGGAGTTCACTATATGAGTTATTGTATCAGACTGAAACATGGAGAGCACAGCTACTCCCGTTTCTAAGATGTCTCACATGGTTTATAGTAATCAAATGATTGTTAGGCGTTGTTGCCTGTTTTTAGCCGTATATCTATATCTCTGCATGTACATTTAGATAAGTCATATTCATTGTATGTGTTCACACAGCTGATTCTGATTGTATAAATAATAATATATTAATTGAGGTAGTTTGCTGTTCCTGTAAAACTGAGCAAAAGGGCCATTGGGTTCCCCAGGTTACATGTCGGTCACTAACACATTTACGTCAGTAGCTCATGGCCTTCTTTAGCTCAGAGCAGTAGCTCATGGCCTTCTTTAGCTCAGAGCAGTAGCTCATGGCCTTCTTTAGCTAAGAGCAGTAGCTCATGACCTTCCTTAGCTAAGAGCAGTAGCTCATGACCTTCCTTGGCTAAGAGCAGTAGCTCATGGCCTTCTTTAGCTCAGAGCAGTAGCTCATGACCTTCCTTGGCTAAGAGCAGTAGCTCATGGCCTTCTTTAGCTCAGAGCAGGAGGTCATGACCTTCCTTAGCTAAGAGCAGTAGCTCATGGCCTTCTTTAGCTAAGAGCAGTAGCTCATGGCCTTCTTTAGCTCAGAGCAGGAGGTCATGGCCTTCTTTAGCTAAGAGCAGTAGCTCATGGCCTTCTTTAGCTAAGAGCAGTAGCTCATGACCTTCTTTAGCTAAGAGCAGTAGCTCATGGCCTTCCTTAGCTCAGAGCAGTAGCTCATGACCTTCTTTAGCTCAGAGCAGCAGGTCATGTCCTTCCTTAGCTATGTCACATTAATCCACACGACTAACTTTGCTTCATCCCGTCTTTGTGCTTTCTCGCCCCACAGGGTATATTGATATGATATTCACACAGACCATAGCTATAAGTTAGCTGGTGTTCTGATATTCACACAGACCATGGCCATCAATAGAAAACAGCCTGCTGATCTGCCTGGTGCAACCAGACAGAATAGCGACCCCACATGTGTCTACATTGAAATATCAGAACACCAGCTAAATTATAGCTATGGTTTATGTGAATATCAGAACAACAGCTAACATACAGCCCTATAGTCAGTATAAATATCAGAACACCAGCTAACTTATAGCCATGGTCTGTGTTAATATCTGAACAACAGCTTACATACAGCCCTATAGTCAGTATACATATCAGAACACCAGCTAACTTATAGCTATGGTCCGTGTGAATATCAGAACATCAGCTAACTTATAGCTATGGTCTGTGTGAATATCAGAACATCAGCTAACTTGTAGCTATGGTCTGTGTGAATATCAGAACATCAGCTAACTTATAGCCATTGTCTGTGTGAATATCAGAAAACCAGCTAACTTATAGCCATTGTCTGTGTGAATATCAGAAAACCAGCTAAAGTGTTGGTTAGTATTAAACGTCAGAGGCCTGGCAAACTTAGAGACGTATTTTTGTATAAATATCAGAACAGCGGCTAATAAGCCTGCTCTTACATGACAGCACCTTTTAACTTATAGGCATGGTTTGTATAAATACCAGAACAGCTAACTTATATATATCAAAACACTGGCTAACATACAGCCCTATAGTTTGTATGAAAATCAGAACATCGGCTGACACCTCGGGTGCACCTTATGAATGTTAAACACATTAAATGTTCTAAATCTGTGTTCAGAATTTAATTCAATTTCTTCATTTTTATTTCTGAATAAAACAATTTGACACACAGTGCTGTCATATTAATCTTGCAATCTGCAATCTAGCAATAAAACCCCTATTTAACACTTGGAAAAGTGTTTCCTAAGCTGTTCTAACATTTTTTAAATTGAATACTGGTGGATTTAAAATATTTCAGAAAAAACCTGACAGTCTGAACTTTGACACCTGTTTTCAAGAATGAAGATATAATTTCAATGTAGACACACGTGGGGTCGCTGTTCTGTCTGGTTCGTTGAGCCATGCTTTGTCTGGTACGTAAAAGAGCGACGATGAAGAAAACGAGGTGAAGTGACGTACTTCCTGTCCTACAGGAAAATATTCTGCAACATGCAACACAAATAAATATATCTGCAAAGTGCGATAGTGTCATGATCGATACAGAAAAAAGTACGAACAATATTATATACAGTCTATGGTGCGAACACATCAGGGGGAGGGGGGTGGCAGGACAGGTTTGTTAGCGATCGCATGTCACTATGAAAAGGCTGTCCCAATACATTACTTGTCATAAGCACACCTAATGCTGCCATAATGCACAGGCGATACAAAATACGGGAATTAAATTAAATTAAAATAATAAAGACTAGAGTACGCTCTTTCCAATTAATAACAGCCCGACGTGTGGTCGAGCGCATTGTAGGAAAGCAAAGCAAGAAAACAAACGGCAAAGAAACGTTGATTAGAAACGTATTTGTAATACGTCAAACACAAACGTAATGAGGGAGAAAATACGTTTCTGGTCAAACGTATTTGGGAATATGTATTAGTTCTGGGGGAACGTAATTTTTAGGAGACAGGGTTGCTCATACAGTGGTTACAGCAAATAACGCTGTCCCGACTCACGGTGTCGTTGTGGAAGGTGCCAACCCTCTGGTTCTCCCTCAGGTAACCACGGTTACCTCCGTCAGTGCTGTTGCCGTTGTTTGCACTGTTCATGCTGTTACCGTCGTTAGCTGAAGGCCAGCAGCTCAGTCGTTAGCATGTTGAGAGCCCTGTGGAGGCAAGTCCTCTGTTCTGAATATTGTTTGAAAACCTGAACATGAAAAAACATTAATAGTAAAAGTGCATTGTGTCATTCATATATGCAACCAAAGAACTACGAGTGAAGCTTTAATAGATTAAAAGTTATGATGAAAATTAGAAGTTTAAAAGCAATCTTTGTGGATTTATTTATTTATTTTAACGGCAAGAAAAAGAGAAAAAAAAAATCCATTTGACAGAAAAACTGATTCATGTTTATTAACCAATTAATTACAAAAGCAGCTCATCTGGTTCTTCTTGTGCTTCTGGATTCAGAGTTGCAACAAATAACTGATTAAGTGGTATTTATTCAAACTAATCTGAAACTTGAAATACTGGTTTGTCACTCGTAGATGTCCTAACATTGAACTTCTTTTCAATATTGCTTCATAAACAATCATTACATATGTGAGACAATAATGAAAGAACATATTATTTAATTACTGTGTTTTTTTTAAAGAACATTAAAAGAATTATATGGGGCAATCACCAAGGGCTGAGAAGCCAAGAAATATTTTAAAGTTAAGAAACTGAAATGATTTTAAATCTCGAGCAGGTCTTAACGGAGGCTCTGTTTGTAAATGAGGAAACAAAGTTCACATTCACAGCGCTGCTCCTCTTCCTGTAATGAACCACAGCTTGATAACCCCTCCCTCTTCCTCCTGCTCTCAAACACACACAGCTGCACTCTGTCAAGGTAAATGCTTTTTCCCTCCCCTTCACAGGTCTAAAAGTCTAAGATAAGGTATAAATAACATGTTATGAAATCAGGGCGCTGATTCATCATTCACTGTAGCAAGTGAACACACAGATTGTTTCTGTTCAGAGAAAGTAAAACTATTTGAGAGTCACTATTACTGAGAGGTGAAATGGCGCAGAAAGGAATTCAGCTGGATCGGGAAACCTTCTCTTGTTCCATCTGTCTGGATCTACTGAAGGATCCGGTGACTATTCCCTGTGGACACAGCTACTGCATGAACTGTATTAAAAGCTTCTGGGATGAAGAGGATGTGAAGAAACTCCACAGCTGTCCTCAGTGTATGCAGACCTTCACTCCAAGGCCTGTCATGCTGACAAACACCATGTTGGCAGTTTTAGTGGAGGAGCTGAAGAAGACTGGACTCCAAGCTGCTCCTGCTGATCACTGCTATGCTGGACCTGAAGATGTGGCCTGTGATGTCTGTACTGGGAGGAGACTGAAAGCCATCACGTCCTGTCTGGTCTGTCTGGCCTCTTATTGTGAGAAACACCTCCAGCCTCATTATGACGTGGCTCCATTCAAGAAACACAAGCTGGTGGACCCCTCCAAGAAGCTCCAGGAGAACATCTGCTCTCGTCACGACGAGGTGATGAAGCTGTTCTGCCGTACTGATCAGCAGTGTATCTGTTACCTCTGCCCTGTGGATGAACATAAAGGCCACGACACAGTCTCAGCTGCAGCAGAAAGGGCCGAGAGGCAGAGAGAGCTGGAGGTGAGTCAACTAAACATCCAGCAGAGAATCCAGGACAGAGAGAAAGACGTGAAGCTGCTTCATCAGGAGGTGGAGGCCGTCAACTACTCCGCAGACGAAGCAGTGAAGGACAGCGAGAAGATCTTCATTGAGCTGATCCGTCTCATGGAGAACAGAAGCTCCGATGTGGAGCAGCAGGTCAGATCCCAGCAGAAAAGAGAAGTGAGTCGAGTCAAAGAGCTTCAGGAGAAGCTGGAGCAGGAGATCGCTGAGCTGAAGAGGAAAGACGCTGAGCTGAAGCTGCTCTTGCACACAGAAGATCACAACCAGTTTCTACACAACTACCCCTCACAGTCACCACTCGGAGAATCTACAGACTCGTCCCGCATCGATATCCGTCCTCTGAGCTACTTTGAGGATGTGACGGCGGCTGTGTCAGAAGTCAGAGATAAATTACAGGACGTTCTGAGGGACAAGTGGACAAACGTCTCACTGGCAGTGACTGAAGTGAACGTTTTACCATCACATTCTCGAGCAGAGCCCAAGACCAGAGCTGGATTCTTAAGATATTCAGGTGAAATCACTCTGGATCCAAACACAGCACACACACATCTGTTATTATCTGAGGGGAATAGAAAAGCAACATTTATGATGGAAGAACAGTCTTATTCTAGTCACACAGACAGATTCACTAGTTGTTGTTTTCAGGTCCTGAGTAGAGAGAGTAAGACTGGACGTTGTTACTGGGAGGTGGAGTGGAGAGGGGGAGGAGTTAATGTAGCAGTCTCATACAAGAATATCAGCAGAACAGAGATCAGTAGTGAATGTGTGTTTGGATACAATGACACATCTTGGGCGTTACATTGTGACAAAAACAGATTTATATTTTTGTACAACAATATCCAAACTCCCGTCTCAGGTCCTCAGTCCTCCAGAGTAGGAGTGTACCTGGATCACAGAGCAGGTATTCTGTCCTTCTACAGCGTCTCTGAAACCATGACTCTCCTCCACAGAGTCCAGACCACATTCATTCAGCCTCTCTATGCTGGACTTATGTTTTATTATTCTTATGGAAACACTGCTGAGTTCTGTAAACTCAAATAGACAGAAGTGATTTAAAGAACAGAGGGTTAAATTCTGTGTTTTAATTCTTAAATTCATTTTGTGTCCATCATTGTCACTGAGCTGATTTTTCTTCACCTGTCAATTAAACATTCTGGGTGCTACTTTGACATCTTCTCATTATTGTTCTGTAAATGTTTGAGTTCCTTTAGGTGGCGCTCCTTCCTGTGTCTGTTTAGTCATGGAGGCTCTCACTGCTCATGATGATCTTTGTTTACCTGAACTAATATTTCTCTGCAGGAAAATGTAAACTTCTCTGAGCTCTAAATGTTTGAATATTGTTATTGATGTATTTGTATTTTGTCTCTTCCTCTGCATGGGTCTTAAAGAGAGAAAGAACCAGAACTTCTTTATTATAGATATTTTGTTCTCACCACTTTCTGTAAAGTATTCTATCTTTACATTTGTGTTCATTAACTTGTGAGACTAAATGTTGTTGTTTTTCTAAATCAAGATACAAATGATGTACTATGTTGTATAATAAAATAAAGTATCATAATCAATGAGGAAATCATTTATTCTTCTCTTTTACATAACTGAGATTCTGGTCAAACTAATTTAACAGACTTTCCTGATGGGATGTGAACAAACTGAAGGTTTACATGATGAATAAAGTATTTCTTGTTTCAAGAATAAACAAAGTACTTCTTGTATTTGCAGGGTATCATACGAAGCTGATGTTGAAAATGTGAAACTAATATGAGAGTATAACTGAGGCAGTTTTCCTCCTGAAACACCACAAAATAGTTCTAGAGTTCATGTTTAGAGGAGGATAATGTTTTTTTTGAGAAAAATAATCTAAGCACAACGTCCAGTGTCCTTGGCTTTTTTTCTCTCAATATCTCAGACTCTTGAGCTAGAAATCTCGACTTTAGTAGAACTTACATACAACAAACCTTTCAGTTTCATTCCTCTCTGTAGTCTGAAGGTTTTTACAGAGGGATTTGTTCAGATATCCTTCATAGCCTGATTCATACAACATTTAAATTCCTAAACACAGCGCAATTTAACTGGCTGTTGACAGTATTTTTGGGATTTATGGTGTGTTACAAAGAGATCTCGAAATTATATTTATGTGTGTATGTGTGTGTGTGTATATGTATGTATGTTTGTGTGTATATGTATATATGTATATATATATATGTGTGTGTATATATATATATATGTGTATATATATATATATGTGATATATATATATATATATATATGTGTGTGTATATATGTATGTATATATATATATATATATGTGTATATATTATTGTGTGTATATATGTGTGTGTGTATATATATATATATATATATATGTGTATATATGTGTATATATATATGTGTGTATATGTATATATATATGTGTGTTATATATATATATATATGTGTGTATATATGTGTGTGTATATATGTGTGTGTATATATATATATATATGTGTGTGTGTGTGTGTATATATATATATATATATATATATGTATATATGTGTGTATATGTATATATATGTATATATATATGTGTGTATATATATATGTGTATATATGTGTATATATGTATATATATATATATATATGTGTATATATGTATATATGTATATATATATATATGTGTATATATGTGTATATATGTATATATATATATATATATGTGATATATATATATATGTTTGTATATATGTGTGTATATATATATATATGTACGTATATATATATATACGTATATATGTATATACGTATATATATATATATATATATATATACGTATATATATATATGTATATATATATATATATATATATATATATATATATATATATATATATATATATATACATATATGTCTGAAACCTGGCTGTGTCATGAAGAATATGTCAGCCTAAATGAATCAACTCCTCCAAGTCATATTAATACTCACATTCCTCGAGGCACCGGCCGAGGAGGTGGAGTAACAGCCATCTTTGACTCAAGCCTAATAATAAACCCTGAACCTAAATTAAATTATAACTCATTTGAAAGCTTGGTTCTTAGTCTTTCACAACCAACCTGGTAAAACAATACAGACAATTATATTTGTTATAGTGTACCAGGCCACAGGTCCGTATTCTGAATTTCTATCTGAATTATCAGAGTTCTTATCAACTTTAGTATTAAAACAGATAAAGTTATTATTGGAGGTGATTTTAATATTCATGTGGATGTTGATAATGACAGCCGTAGTACTGCGTTTATCTCATTATTAGATTTGATCTGCTTCTGTCAGAGTGAACAGAAACCCACTCACTGCTTTAACCACACCCTCGACCTTGTTCTGCCACATGGCATTAAAATAGAACATTTAATAGACAAGAATATCAGCAGAAAAGGGGACTGGGATGAATGTGGATTTGGATGGAATGACAAATCTTGTGCATTAAGATATATCAATAACAGTTATATATTTTCGTACAACAGTGTCCAAACTCCCGTCTCTGGTCCTCAGTCCTCCAGAGTCGGAGTGTACCTGGATCACAGAGCAGGTATTCTGTCCTTCTACAGCGTCTTTGAAACCATGACTCTCCTCCGCAGAGTCCAGACCACATTCACTCAGCCTCTCTATGCTGGACTTACTCCTTTCAGTTTCAAATCCACTGCTGAGTTGTGTAAACTGAATTAGACAGAAGTCATTTGAGGGTTAAACTCTGTGTTTGAACTCTTGATCTTATTTAGTCTCCATGTTTGTTGCTGAGAGCTGATTGTTGTGGTGTTTCTTCACTGCACAGAGATCAGCTGTCAGTCAAACATTGTGGGCAGTACTTTAACATCTTCTCATTATTGTTCTGTAAATGTTTGAGTTCCTGTAGGTGGCGCTCCTTCCTCTGTCTGTTTAGTCATGGAGGCTCTCACTGCTCATGATGAGGTTTATTTACCTGACTGACATTTCTCAGCATGAACATTTAAACTTCTTTGAGCTCTAAATGTCTGATGAATATTTGTATTAATGCTTTTATATTCTTGTTTCTCTTCCACTGCAAGAGTCATTGAACAGACATTACTGAAGCTTCACGTGATGAATAAACCAACATTAAAAGAGTATTTTCTTCTCATCTTCATTCCAGTGTTTCATAGCAGGCTGATGGAGAAGATGTGAAACTAATATGAGAGTAGAACTGAATCAGTTTTCCTCCTGAAACACCACAAAGTACAGAGTTCATGTTTAGAGCAGAAGAGCTTTTGTCAGTCAGTCTCTGTCCTTTAAACTTTCCTCACTAAAACAGCTTCGTCAGAGAAATGAGCAGAGTTTTCTATCACATGTTGCGATTTACAACCTACATTTTCCTTGTGCGCTGAGTCATTAATAACCCTGTCAGTACTGTTATGTTAAAAGTCCGCCTGGACCTTTTTGTCTTTTTTTGTCAATAAAAGTGACAGAAAATGTCCTTTTTGTACATTTCTTTGCTCCTTTTTTCAGGAGACATTAAACTTTCCAAATCTGGCAAGTATTTGTCATTATTACATGTTATAATAGCTTAAAACAGTGTGTAATAACCAAAAAGTAAACAAACGCATATCAATTTTCATCAGGTTTATCTTCATAAACAATTGTAATGATTATGAACAAAACTTTTGAGATTACAAAAATGAACCTTTACCTATTTTACATCTTCTTAAACAGTTGTGTTTCCTAGAGCTTTCAGTGTCCATGTTACAGGTTGTTATATGTATACATGTCCAGGCGGATTTTAGCTGCAGTGGTAGTTCCTACAGCAGTTCTTGTCCAGCTGAAGACAGGGCCCAACCTGACACTCCTCACACATCCAGGGAGTGATGTCATGGCAGAGAGTAGTGGAAGGTTGTGCAGATGGAGACCTCCCTGGTGCCCATCCATTTTACAAAGAGCAGGTCACCATCCCTGATCCACATGATGGAGCCTCTCTCAGAGTTTCTGTCCAGGGCATTCTCTTGAGTTGTTGGGACACCAACTCTGACCTGGCTGTATGTTCCACAAGCCCCAAACCTGGCTCAAAACATTATTGTAATAAAGCTGGGAATAAATATCCCGTGTATACAAACTGTATTACTGTGGTTGAGATGGTGACACTGCTACTGTCTCCTCCTGCCCATCCTCCTGTCTCCTCCTCTCCATCCTCCTCCACAAATCTCCACGGGACTTTCATATCCCTGGTAGATCTCCTCGACATTTATCCTTCCACTATTTACTAAATTACTACCAATGAAATCGATAAAAAAAAAGACTGGCGAAAAAGACGAACGATGGCAAAAAAAGACGAACTATGGCCAAAACACGACAAAAGAACACTCCAAAACTCTCAGAAATAATACTAATACTATTATTTACAACACCAACATATTATTTATAAAGAAAACGCCACTAAAACACCACTAAAACATCGCTAAAATACTCACAACTTTTACTCTCAGTCTCCATTGTTGTTTACCTGCTACGCTGACTTCCACCCCTCCCCCACAGGAAATCCTGCCGCTGGTTCCTCCATTACCGTAATGTCCCGTATATCACTGAAAAGCTACGCTTCTTAGCTTTCAGAATCCGTTGTAATTACGTCAATAGCGCAAATGGTTGAGTACTTACGGTAATTTGAAGAATGCATGTAATTTTCCGTCGCCTGCGACAGGTTCGTACTTTAAAGGGGATTTATTAGAAAGACTTACAAAACTTTGGAAACAGTCAAAATGTATTCAGTCATGTTTGGGTGAGAAGAAGTTTTGTTGAGTCCTGACACACATGAGACAACATATGTTGTAAAGTTGTGGACTTTAGCTCAATTTATTTGATGTTTTCTTAGTTTTCATGCAGATGAAACTTCAGAAAGAGGCTGTCATGTTGGTTCAGTTTTTTTTAACTCTTTCAGCTCACAGCCAGACGATCCTGGGTTGTAAAGTTTGAATCCAGAAGTGATTCCAACTGGTTGTGACTCATTGTGTCCACAGTGAAGTCTGTCAAGGTTCAAGGATCATTTATTATCAATTAAAACAGGGTTTCCCAAGGAAATGCTGTTTATCGTCCTGTTTTGCTGAATGAGGAAATAAAAAAATAAATAAAACAAAACTATATGATATGTATAGAATGAATTAAGGAGTCTCGCAGCCTGAAGAAAGAAGCTGCTCTGTAGTCTGGTGGTACGATACTTCTGTATCTCTTTCCAGATGGAAGCACGGTGTACATGTGGTGACTTGGTGGGTTTTTTCAGTTTTTTTCAATATTAATGCCCCATTGAAGAAATACTCTGTTACAGTAAAAGTACCAATACCACACTGAAAAAATACTCTGTTGCAGTAAAAGTACCAATACCACACTGAAGAAATACTCTGTTGCAGTAAAAGTACCAATACCACACTGAAAAAATACTCTGTTGCAGTAAAAGTAATACAGATATTATATTAGTTTGATTATTTCATTGTTTATTATTTGTGTATTTATAGTTGTTGACACTAGGGGCACTGAGCAGCAGGCTCTTGTTCATGTGGAGAGTTAAAAGTAGAAGGCGTGTCAGTGTCCCACGATGCAACAGGAGGAGACGTGTTGTTTTTATCAGAGAGAGAGAGAGACTGCACCAGGAACCTTGTTAGCTTTTGATCTCCACAGTAAAATCAACCTGAACCACTAATGTGGACATTGGACTTCCTGTCTGAGTTCAGATCCACTGAAACGCTGCTTCAGGGAACTTTTGATGTAAGTTTGTTTTAGATTTTTCTCTTTGAATAATAGTCACTACAAGTACTCCAACAGTAAAAGTACTAATACCACACTGGGAAAATACAGGAAAAATACTAATACCACACTGTAGACATACTCTGTTACAGTACAAGTACTAATACCACAAAGTATGAATACTCTATTACAGTTAATGTACTAATACCACACAGTAGAAATACTCTGTTAGAGTAAAAGGTTCCTTCAGTAAAAGTATGTCAGTATGATCAGTAAAATGTAGTTAAAGTATTCAAACTGTGACTATTGTACTATTATATATTCTATCAATACAGTATTATGACTCAGCATTAATGTGAAAGCAGGATTTTACTGTTGTAGTTGGTTGAGCTGGAGCTCATTTTGAACTATTAACTGATGATTATTGTCATGATGGATTAATCTGCTGATTATTTTCTCCATTAATCGATTGATTGGTTTGTAAAAATAGTGAAATAACAGAGTATAACACTGTAGTATTTCTACTAGTAAATAACTTTTAGTTTAAATCCATTTGCAGCTTGAAATGCAGGTCAGGTTTAGAGTGGTGTTCTGTTTACATGTTTTCTCATGAATGCTTTAAAATACATCATTAAATATGTGAGACAACGAGCTGAGGAGCCACGAAGTATTTAAGAACTACAAACGTAGTGTTTTCAGACGGGGAGCAGGTTTTAACTGAGGCTCCATCTGAAAGGAGGAAACACAGAGCTGCTTCTTCCTGGAATGAAGCGACGCTTGATAACTCCTCCCTCCTCCTCCTGCTCTCACACACAGCCAGCTCCACTCTGCTGATGTGTTTCCTTGTTCCCTCCTCTTCAGATCTACACTTTGCAGATGGGTGTAACCGACATGGTGGTGAAGTGCAGCAGCTGACGGGCTCCGTTCACTGCAGAGACGCATGTTGTTTGGATCAGAGCTCAAACTAGTTTCACTTCTCACAAAGTCAGACTCAGACAGTTGTTGCTACTGAGAGGTGAAATGGAGCAGAAAGGAGTTCAGCTGGATCGGGAAACCTTCTCTTGTTCCATCTGTCTGGATCTACTGAAGGATCCGGTGACTACTCCCTGTGGACACAGCTACTGCATGAACTGTATTAAAAGCTTCTGGGACGAAGAGGATGTGAAGAAACTCCACAGCTGTCCTCAGTGTAGGAAGACCTTCACTCCGAGGCCTGTCATGCTGAAAAACACCATGTTGGCAGTTTTAGTGGAGGAGCTGAAGAAGACTGGACTCCAAGCTGCTCCTGCTGATCACTGCTATGCTGGACCTGGAGATGTGGCCTGTGATTTCTGCATTGGGAGGAAACGGAAAGCCATCAAGTCCTGTCTGGTCTGTCTGGCCTCTTATTGTGAAAAACACATCCAGCCTCATTATCAAACACCTATCTTTGAAAAACACAAGCTGGTGGACCCCTCCAAGAAGCTCCAGGAGAACATCTGCTCTCGTCATGAAGAGGTGATGAAGATGTTCTGCCGTACTGATCAGCAGTGTATCTGTTACCTCTGCTCTGTGGATGAACATAAAGGCCACGACACAGTCTCAGCAGCAGCAGAAAGGGCCGAGAGGCAGAGAGAGCTGGAGGTGAGTCGACTAAACATCCAGCAGAGAATCCAGGACAGAGAGAAAGACGTGAAGCTGCTTCATCAGGAGGTGGAGGCCGTCAACCGCTCCGCAGACGAAGCAGTGAAGGACAGCGAGAAGATCTTCACTGAGCTGATCCGTCTCATGGAGAACAGAAGCTCCGATGTGGAGCAGCAGGTCAGATCCCGGCAGAAAAGAGAAGTGAGTCGAGTCAAAGAGCTTCAGGAGAAGCTGGAGCAGGAGATCGCTGAGCTGAAGAGGAAAGACGCTGAGCTGAAGCTGCTCTCGCACACAGAGGATCACAACCAGTTTCTACACAACTACCCCTCACTGTCACCACTCGGAGAATCTACAGACTCGTCCTGCATCGATATCCGTCCTCTGAGCTACTTTGAGGACGTGATGGCGGCTGTGTCAGAAGTCAGAGATAAACTACAGGACGTTCTGAGGGACGAGTGGACAAACGTCTCACTGGCAGTGACTGAAGTGGACGTTTTACTGTCACATTCTCAAGCAGAGCCCAAGACCAGAGCTGGATTCTTAAGATATTCAGGAGAAATCACTCTGGATCCAAACATGGCACACACAAATCTGTTATTATCTGAGGGGAACAGAAAAGCAACATTAATGAAGGAACAACAGTCTTATGCTAGTCACACAGACAGATTCACTGTACGTTTTCAGGTCCTGAGTAGAGAGAGTCTGACGGGACGTTGTTACTGGGAGGTGGAGAGGAAAGGGAGAGGAGTTCATGTAGCAGTCTCATACAAGAATATCATCAGAACAGGGAGCAGTAATGAATGTGAGTTTGGATGCAATGAGAAATCTTGGGCGTTACGTTGTGTCAAAAACAGTTTTACTTTTTGTTACAACAATATCCAAACTCCCGTCTCTGGTCCTCAGTCCTCCAGAGTAGGAGTGTACCTGGATCACAGAGCAGGTATTCTGTCCTTCTACAGCGTCTCTGAAACCATGACTCTCCTCCACAGAGTCCAGACCACATTCACTCAGCCTCTCTACGCTGGACTTAGGTTTTATTATGATTATGGAGACACTGCTGAGTTCTGTAAACTCAAATAGACAGAAGTGATTTCAGGAACAGAGGGTTAAATTCTGTGTTTTAATTCTTAAATTCTTTTGTGTCCATCATAGTTGCTGAGAGCTGATTGTTCTTCACCTGTCAATCAAACATTGTGGGCGGTACTTTGACATCTTCTTCTTATTGTTCTGTAAATGTTTGAGTTCCTTTAGGTGGCGCTCCTTCCTGTGTCTGTTTAGTCATGGAGGCTCTCACTGCTCATGATGATCTTTGTTTACCTGAACTAATATTTCTCTGCAGGAAAATGTAAACTTCTCTGAGCTCTAAATGTTTGATGAATATTTGTATTGGTGTATTTGTTTGTTGTTGTGTCTCTTCCTCTGCATGGATCTTAAAGAGAGAACGAACCAGAGCTTCTGTATTATAGATATTTTGTTCTCACCACTTTTTGTAAAGTATTCTATCTTTACAATTGTGATCATTAATTTTTTAGACTAAATGTTGTTATTGTCTAAATCAACGTACATATGATGCACTATGTTGTATTATAAAATAAAGTATCATGATCACAATCAATGAGGAAATCATTCATTCTTCTCTTTTACATAACTGAGATTCTGGTCAAACTACTTTAACAGACTTTACTGATGGGATGTGAACAAACTGAAGGTTTACATGATAAATAAAGTATTTCTTGTTTCAAGAATGAACAAAGTACTTTCTTCTTGTTTTATTTGCAGGGTATCATACAAAGCTGATGGTGACAATGTGAAACTAATATGAGAGTATAACTGAGGCAGTTTTCCTCCTGAAACACCACAAAGTACAGAGTTCATGTTTAGAGCAGAAGAATTATTTTTGAAGGAAAAGAATCTGAGGACAACGTCCAGTGTCCTTGGTGGTATAAGGCCCTGGTCACTTAAATAAGTCTGAATTTCAATGTTTAATTTGACATTTGAGTGTACAGAAAATCTGTCAACCGCTGGATTTAAGGTCACTTTATCATTTATCAGAGCCAATAGTCTTCATTGCACTCGGCTGCCGTCTGATTATTCTCTCATGATTTAATAAAAGCTCAGAGCACCAAGATGACTGTAGAAACTGACGGATGAGGTGTTATTAACAAAAAAATCGCAGAATCGTAGACTGCAGTTCAAACATCTTCTGAGTGTTGTGAAATAGTTTCCATGTGGTCCTGGTAGTCCAGTCATTTCCCATTTGACATTTTGAAACATTGGGCTTCTTAAGGGGAGACACCTCATCCACGGGTCAATTTTGGCTATATTTTGCTCAAATAACATGTTTTCTTTCAGACTCAAGGAAATAAAACATGCAAAATACACATGTATGTGTTTATTTTACTACTTTGTCTTTTTGCGTCTGTAGAGTTCTCCTTTATCACCAAAAGTTAGTATTAGATAATACCTCAGTTGCATATTCAAACATAACATTTCAGAAAACTTGCAATACAAAAAAGTATTGTCTTAATGTAAGTAATCAACTGGAAAAGTTTCATGGTGATATATGTTTGAAACATTTGTTTTACCCTATTCACCTGTAGTGTCTTCAAAATGTATGTAATTTAACAAAACATATATTTTAAAAGGTGTTTTCTCTCAATATCATAGACTCTTGAGCCAGAAATCTCCACTTTAGTAGCACTTACACACAACAAACTTTCCAGTTTCATTCCTCTCTGTAGTCTGAAGGTTTTTACTGAGGGATTTGTTCAGATATCCTTCATAGCCTGATTAATACAACATTTAAATTCATAAAAACACCGGAATTTAACTGGCTGTTGACAGTATTTTCTGATTCTTGGAAAACGACTAGTTTATTTCAACCCTGTCTAGGTGTAGTCGGACGGTGGTGAATCTCATGGATATGGCATCTCAGATTTGAATGAGTTGAAAGTAATGCACTGCGATGTATGCATGGAATAGATTTGTCCTTCGGTGAAACCTTTGCATGTGGGCTATCACCTGCTTCCTCTGTGTCAGCCTTTTTTGCAGCTTTTTCTAAAAGAATAAAAGAAAGGATTTAGAGAACACATTATGTTCCATGTGACATTTATTTATTCATTTATTTGTTACAACATTATATGGAACAAGAAACAGCCACTATTTCTAAAGTAAATGTGTTGGTTTATAAAAACAACTAATTCTAACATTTAGGCATAACCACTTGTCAGTGTCAGATGCCACGAAAAAGTGAAAAACAAACATAAAAAAGTGAAAAACGTTGTCTTTCATTATTGCAGCTGATTATCTATGACTATTAAAGTAGGCCTAATAATTAGTAAAGACTGCATTTTTGTTCCTTTTTGTTTCAAAACAGCCTAAATCGTAACGTTGTTAGCGGAATTATTTCAATACAGTAAATTTCTAAATATAGTTGAACCTGGTTGCTCAACACGGGCATACAGTTTTAAGCCAGCTACATAGATCGACTTATTCGCACCGTTGCTGAGTTACATTTCCCATCCGATTTCAATGGGTCCTGTTTATAGTCAAGGGTTTAAGATCTACGTGTAGAAAAAAAAGTTCATCCTGCAGTTAATTAGAGTCTATATAGTTGTGCGGTTATAATCACTGTTACACTCAAGAGAGGTGTGCAGGTTCAGGTTTACCTGGTGGAAAAATAATTACAGTGTTGTGCTTAGACTAACAGTGCAGTCACCTCAAAGAAAAGTATCATAGTGGCGGTATAACAGTATGAGATGATATGGTAAAAAAAAAAAAAAATGAACAATAAAACAAATAAAAAAGGCTGGTACATTATGAATATTATGGTATATAAGTGTAATATATTATGAAGTGAAATGTAGAAGTAGCAACACAATATTCAGTATAGTACAGCAGTATTGCATATTGTAATTAATAAGTCTACAAAAAGGCCCAAATTATCTATCTATCTATCTATCTATCTATCTATCTATCTATCTATCTATCTGTACACTGAGGTATTGACAAAAGAAAAAAACGCAGCTTCTGTGACTGAACTAAAATACATACTATGATCATAGAACTGATTTACGGCAGCTGACCTGTCATAACAACAATGGGCGTTCCCAGGAAATGTGGCTCCGCCCACTCAGATTGGCCCCGCCCACTCATCTTGGCAGCTTCTTGCTGGGAGCCGAACGAGTGCTGGGAGCCGAACGAGTGCCGCTCGCGTGCCACAGTCCTGCTGCCTGACTGACGCTGACCACTGCGGTGCCACGAGGAGGATCTCGGCCTCGCTGCACATCCAGCTTTCAGCTTCTTCTTCAAACTGTCTCAGAGTCATCATCTTCGGCTCCAACCAGTTATTAACATCTGCATCTTTTTCTTCTTCAGACAGAAGATCTGCTACTTGTCCACTGAGCTTTTCAAACTCACTGACAAGAGTGTTGAAATCCTTATGCATTAACTTTTACACTTTTTGTAGATTGCCAGCATCACACATCAAACTTTAATGATAGTGATTTGAAGTTAGCTCAAGATTGAAATTTTGAAGGGCTTTAATTTGGAAATCACACATCAGAATGTTGTGATTGTTTTTACGACAAGTAAATCATCACATTGACATACTCTAATTTTAATTTGTGTCATTGTAATAAACTTAATATTGTGAGAATATAACAAACAGAATGAAGCCAGATATGAAAATAATTAATCTGTCATTGAATATGGCATCACATTAAAAACCCTTACCTAAATGTCCTTGTATATATATATATATATATATATATATATATACATTTCTTTTTACAAGAAATGGCTAATTTCAATCCCAACAGCTTTTGAAATAATGTTTTGGTGCCAAACGAAACTGCTGAAAAGCATTCTGACGTTCACAGCTTGGTAAAGCCCACTGAGTCAGTTTTTGCAAAAACAAAAGTCTTGTCGCCTTGTCATATGATGCACCCAATCCTAGATTACAGCCTCACCTATGATCAATAATTGATCAATCAATTAGTGGGTGTGTATAAAAAGAACCCCAGCACACCAGACCTTCACATCAACTGCAACTTGACCTCTTACAACATGCCTAAGATTCACTCTGAGACCAAAGCGTTGATTATCAAGAGGATGAAGACCAGATCCACTGCTGAGGTGGCTGACACCTTCAATGTGTCTCAGCATCAAGTACAAAGAATAAGAAAAAGATTTGAAGAGACTGGAGATGTTTTTGACAAGCCCAGGTCCGGCAGACCCCGCAAGACAACTGCTCGGGAGGACCGTTTGTTGGCTCGAAAATCCAAGGCCAGCCCCTTTTCCACTACAGCAGAGCTCCACCAGGCCTGGTCACCTAAAGTCCCCGTGTCAACCAGGACAGTTTGTAGAATTCTGTCTCAAAATGGTCTCCATGGTCGAATCAGTGCCCAGAAACCAGCACTAAACAAAAGGCAAATTCAGGGCCCACAGCCTGCTAAAAGGATGGATGCTGGAAAAGTGGCAGAAGGTGGATTTCTCAGATGAATCTTCGGTTGAATTACATCACAGCCGCCGCAAATATTGCAGGAGACCTACTGGAGCCCGCATGGATCCGAGATTCACCCAGAAAACAGTTAAGTTTGGTGGCGGAAAAATCATGGTCTGGGGTTACATCCAGTATGGGGGTGTGCGAGAGATTTGCAGGGTGGAAGGCAATATCAATAGCCTAAAATATCAAGAAGTATTAGCTACCTCTTACATTCCCAACCATAAAAGGGGTCAAATTTTGCAGCAGGATGGTGCTCCATCGCATACTTCCATCTCTACATCAAAGTTCCTCAAGGCAAAGAAGATCAAGGTGCTCCAGGACTGGCCAGCCCAGTCACCAGACATGAACATCATTGAGCATGTCTGGGGTAGAATGAAAGAGGAAGCATGGAAGACGAAACCAAAGAATCTTGATGAACTCTGGGAGGCATTTAAGACTGCTTTCTTTGCTATTCCTGATGACTTCATCGATAAATTGTATGAATCATTGTCGAACCGCATGGATGCAGTCCTTCAAGCTCATGGAAGTCATACAAGATATTAAATATGGATCTCACAGCACCACTACTTAATTCACTGATGTTATGCAACATATTTTTGTATTTGAAGTAAATTATTTGTTCAATTTTCACATTACTCTCTGTAGGCGACAAAACCTTTGACTTGCCAAAATCTGACCTTTCTGTGTTCATTAAATGATCAATCTTTCTTCAGTGAAGCAAATTTATTTTAGTATATTAAACATAATTTGGGAGGGTTTTAGCTTACATATGAGCCATTTCTAAAACCAATGGATTAATTAAAAGTCAGGTTATAAGCTGTTGTTTCTACAAAATGGATAAGTGACAAGACTTTTGTCAGGGACTGTATATATATATATATATATATATATATATATATATATATAATAGTTTGTGACAATAGGCTGTTTTCTTTTAATTCTAATCTGAGTTTAGAGGTAAATTGGCTCATGATAGTGATTTGAAGTTAGCTCAAGATCGAGATTTTGAAGGGCTTTCATTTTTAAATCACACATCAGAATGTCTTTATTGTCTCTGAGTGACAAATTGAGGTGGTCTACTATTACTCTGAAGTGAAATTAGTTTGTAACTTTGGACCATTTGCTTTAAGATCTCATTTGAAATTAGAGATAAATTGGCTCATGAATGTGATTTTCTTTGGCTTTCATTTTGAAATTAAACATCAGAATGTCCTGATATTGGAAGAGATACTTTCCAAATGTTGTATGGTATCGATATTAGGTATAAGTAGCCACACAATGGAAATTACATTTTTCCTTGAAATAGTGTTTGCATGCGGTATTTCTTTTTTTTTAAGTTATCATTAATAGAATTTATTGTTTTTCACTCATTCATTTAGTTAAATGTATTAATGTATCTGTATTTACAGACGTATTGACTGACTATCACGTTCAGCGGAACTTTGCTCTTATTTTGACGTCAGTTCTTACGCGCTCTCACCGTAATGCCGAGTACATTAGTTTTGCACCTGCTGCCGTCATGACGTCATTAAATCATGGAAAAAAGGGAGCGTCACTCATTAACATAAATGCCTTTCATTAAACTTTACATATATGAGTTCCTGCACAATGAGCATTATTCAGAAATTAGATTATTAACCTTCCAGAAATTCCAAAATGACTAATATATACACTTTTTGGTATTGTATTGTGTTGTTCAACCTCCCACCACTTGGGGGCGGAGGGCAGCTGTGAATGAGGCAGAAGGTGAATATAATCAGGAGGATCACCAGGAACAGGTGTTGCTGGATTGGCAAGAGCACACAGTTTTTCACCGTGTGGTAATGTGTGGAAACCTGTGATAATGAACGTTATGATTTATTTTAGTCTATGGTTTAGAAAAGTGGATTATGACAGAGAACGTGGCTGTCTTCTGTTCAAGGTGTTGGAAAATATACAATTGTAAAGAATAAATTACCTTTATGTTGGAAACAGGACATTGCATCGTTAATCTCACGCATCTAAACTAAGCAAACAGCAACCGTAGTGGCCTTTTTGTTTTTTAATATGTATATAGTTATTATATATACAAAAACTATAGTTTGTTGTATTTATTAATTATAGAACAAGAATAAAGACAATTATTGACAGTGTATTTGGAGTGCAGGGAACACTCCTGAAGACATGTCAGCCATTTTTTATGGAGTGGTCTGCTGGAGCAGCAGCATCTCTGCAGCTGACAGGAAGAGGCTAAACAAACTGGTGAAGAAGGCCAGCAGTGTGCTGGTGTCCTCTGGACACGGTGGAGGTGGTGGGTGACAGGAGGGTGATGGCAAAGCTATCATCTCTAATGGACAACACCTCCCACCCCATGTAGAACACTGGCAGCTCTGTGCAGCTCCTTCAGCCCCCGGCTGATTCATCCCCAGTGTGTGAAGGAGAGGTCCTTCCTTCCTGCTGCTGTCAGACTGCACAACCAGCTGAGCTCCAGTTGACCACAAAAACACTTAAAAACCTGTGCAATATAATTACACTGTGCAATAAGTTATTCTGTCTGTATATAATTATTACATTTCAGTTATTGTGAATTCTGTACTGTATTTTTACTACTGTTTTGATGCATATTTGCTTATTTATAATACTTCTGTGGATCTTGTTTCTTTCTGTTATGTGGTGTGTTCACGCACCCAAAAGCAGATGGAGAGCAGAGTTCTTTCTCAAACCAGGATTTATTTTCAGGCAGGAAAACAGAAAACAACAAGGTTCAAGCTCAGAAATGACCAGACACCCACAGGAGCGTAAAGTCTCGTCTCGGTCTCTCTCCTCCGAATCCGGGAGAGACCTCCGCTTTACCTCGAAGCGGCTGACAGCAAACAGTCACGTAAAAACGGGGGCGCGTGCACGCGCTCCGCCCGGATCCGAGCCGGAAAGTGGCTCCGCTGCGTCCGCGGCTGGCAGGCTGGATCGACTGGTGAGACCTGAGGCTCGACGCAGGACGGCAGGAAAGTTGAAAGCGAACGGGTAGTTGTAGCCGGAAACTCACAAGGTGACAACCGGACTACTCACGGGTCGGAATACCAGGTAGGTAAACGGACGGACTGACAACTGGGACGAGGATGACCGGAGTCTTTATGTCGGCTGGAGATGATCAAAGGGGAATGAGACACAGCTGTGCCTACGGAGAGAGGCGCGGCAGTGGGCGGGGCCCGCAGGAGGACCAGGGCCAGACACAATCCTCACACTTTCACTATGTCTCTTGTTTGCACTTTACTTCTGCTGCTGTGATCCTGGAAATGTCACCTTGCGGGACTAATAAAGGAATATCTATTGCTATTTTACCTGTTATAACAAAATCAAACCATTATGAAGAGGAGAAACAAAATACACAATTGTACAAAGAAATATGGAGTTCTTGATTCCTCTCTTTATTTGTGGTCCGTGTATGTTCTGTTCGTTTGTTTTATGGTTCAGTCGAAAAAACGGAAATACGGAAATACCATGGTTTCTTCGTTTTCTGTTAGAAACCAAAACGGTAAAAACGGAAAAGCACTTCCGTTTTTACCTTTTTTTCGTCTTACGAAAAAACGAGAGAACCAAACTCAAATAACGAGCTCATTTTGGTTTTTGCAAATCCTTCTTTAGTTTTTTCTTTTGAAGAGAGACGCAACGCAAAATGTCAAAATAAAAGCCAAGGCAATAGAGTGATATTCTTATTTACAGTCTTCTATGATGCAAACACATACCAGGGTAACGTTAGAATAAAATTAATTAATTAATATAAATAAATAAACCTGGGTATGTTAGCTACAGTAGTGTCTACAGGCGGTTTAATATTCATGTACAGCAATAATCAACGTTTCAATTAATCGTTGCATTATTTAATGCAACACAGCTCATAATATAGTTTAATCAAAGTAATTTGTGTGTGCAGAGTTGTTGCTGTTAGCATCATATTTATATTTCCATCTTATTGTGCTGTTTCTTGAGTGAACAGAGCAGAGCCTGGATGAGGAGACGCAGAGTAAAGGTGTTTACCTTTCTACCAACAGATGGCAGTATACGTGTATGTAAACCATACATTTAGTTATATTTACCTGTGTCTTTGATAATTATCTAGGTTATTGATACAGATGTATTTAATGCTGTTTATTTCCTCTGATATTTAATGTGCATGGTTAATTTTCAACCTACTTGTATACATCATGTATTTACTTGTTATATTTGTGTCATTTTAGAACAAAACATTCCTCCATGGAAGAGTGAGCATGTGTTGATCACGAGGCAATAAATAATGACAGTTGAAAAATAAAGAGACAGTTGATTTATTCTTATTAAGCAGCCTTCAGTGGACCTCTCTTCAGTTACTACCCAGTCAGAGCACCACCTGTGCTTCACATTGTACCTTCATTACTACATCATCACTGTTACTGTCATCATCATCAACATCTAACCTGTTCTGTTCTGACTCTGCTGTCAGTCTCAGCCCCTCTGACTAGATCACATCATCATAATGTAGCACTTTGGTCTAAAGAATGATATTGCACTGTGCTGTGTGTGAACACTGTTGTAGGAGTTCACTATATGAGTTATTGTATCAGACTGAAACATGGAGAGCACAGCTACTCCCTTTTCTAAGATGTCTCACATGCACTCAAAAAACGACGCTTTCAACTAACTTAATAAAATCATGGAAAGGATTTCCACAGGATTAAAATGCTTTCTTTAAGCATAAAACAATTATGTTGCTCAAACTTGAAGTACTTGAGTAGGATCAACTTAATTTATTAGGGTTGGTTCAACGCATTTACTTGGGTTGTGTCCAACTCAACTTAATCGGGTTGGTTTGACAAATTCTACATTAGTAAAACATACACTAGTGAATTAAGTTGGACCAACTCAAATTAATTAATTTTATCCAGCCCAAGTAAAATAGGTTGGACTAACCCTGATAAATTAAGTTGATCCGGCCCAAGTAAATTATATTGGACCGAACAGAATTGCTTGTTGCTTAAAGAAAGCAGTGTAATCGTGTTGAAATACTTTCCATGATTTAGCTAAAGCTAATTCTAAAAATAACTTTATAGACCGTTAACACTTTTTAAATGTTTACCATGAACTAGAACTGAAACTTAAGTTTTAACAAAATATTCAACCTGGTTGGCTGGAAACATAACAAGACAAATGGGAGATGTTGCAATAAAATTGTATTTCTCAAAATAGGCATTGAATATTTTACACGAGCAGTTGCTTGCAAACAACATACGAATCAAAATACAAGTTCTCAACTTTCTATGACATGCATACATACAAAATAATAAAGTACACGGCTTCACTTATTTTTTAAACATGTTCTGTATACATTTGTTTGAAAACTGCAACCCCCAAACATACAAGTAACAGTTTCTTGACTCTTCAAATGACTAAAAAATTATCCTTCTCTGTAGGAAGATCAATACAAGTGCACAAATGACAACTGAATGTTGACAATTCTAGCAGCTCCTGGGAGTTTTGTTGAGGATGGACTCTACTTAAATGAATGTGCAAAGCATTCCATGTCTTAAAAGGGTGACTGGTTCAGTGGTGAGCAGGGTCGTCCTTCAATCAGAGGATCGGCGGTTTGATCTCCAGCTCCACTATTCCATGTTGATGTGTCCTTGGGCAAGACACTTAACCCCAAATTGCTCCCGTAGCTGTGCTGTGCTAAAGTTGTATGAGTGGTAGCTACTCCTGATGGGCAGGTGGCACCTTAGCTCCTCCCATCAGTGTGTGGATGGTTGAATTATGTCATGTAGTGTTAAAGAGCTTTGAGTGGTCGGAAGACTAGAAAAGATCTATACAAGTACAGGTCCATGTACCATTTTAAAAGTATATGGGCAGTTTATGTGTGGGCATGGATGGCGCTGCCTGTGCCGTAGTCTAAAATGTTTTAGTAGCTCATACCTACCAGATACACTACACTCCTTACACCTCCACATCCCAAACCAAAACAAATATTAAAACAAGCATGTGATAACCATGTATTAACCCCTGCTGGTAGAAGCTATTTTTTTGACCGACCTAACATTCCAACTAACCTAGCAACGGAAAGAGCAACCTTTACTAGCAGCTGGTTGCACATAAAAAAATAAAAACATGGGAACTAGGCAAATCTAATTTAGCTAGAACATCACACATAAGCTTTTTAACATTGGAATCGCTTGTTCAGTCAGAAACATTCACTGTTTTATGCCTGGCAGGTCAGTGAGGTTGACCAAGACACTCTTGAGGTGGGACGGTGCAGTCAGTGAGGTTGACCAGGACACTCTTGAGGTGGGACGGTGCAGTCAATTAGGTTGACCAGGACACTCTTGCGGTGGGACGGTGTAGTCAGTGAGGTTGACCAGGACACTCTTGCGGTGGGATAGCAGACACAACACACTTTTGCAGTCAGAGGTTGCTGTAATAAAGTGAGATACAACAATCAATTAATATCTATGAAGGTTAAGATATCAAGTTATCTTGATGAAAAATATTTTTTTATGGAAAGTAGCTAACGCTCACTAGCTAAACTAGTGCATTGAAGTGAAAATGAATTACATGACATGACATGTCTGGTACGTAAAAGAGCGACGATGAAGAAAACGAGGTGAAGTGACGTACTTCCTGTCCTACAGGAAAATATTCCCGGTTAAACATGCAACGCAAATAAATATATCTGCAAAGTGCGATAGTGTCATGATCGATACAGAAAAAAGTACGAACAATATTATATACAGTCTATGGTGCGAACACATCAGATGGTTAACTGCTCCAAAACTGCAAGAGGGATCCCAAGCTTGTACTACATCCCCACAAATACACAACGCTGGCATGAGAACGTAGAATTAAAATAATGGTTAAACGTAATGAGGGAGAAAATACGTTTCTGGTCAAACGTATTTGGGAATATGTATTAGTTCTGGGGGAACGTAATTTTTAGGAGACAGGGTTGCTCATACAGTGGTTACAGCTAATAACGCTGTCCCGACTCACAGTGTCGTTGTGGAAGGTGCCAACCCTCTGGTTCTCCCTCAGGTAACCACGGTTACCTCTGTCAGTGCTGTTGCCGTTGTTTGCGCTGTTCATGCTGTTACCGTCGTTAGCTGAAAGCCAGCAGCTCAGTCGTTGCCATGTTGAGAGCCCTGTGGTGGCAAGTCCTCTGTTCTGAATATTGTTTGAAAACCTGAACATGAAAAAACATTAATAGTAAAAGTGCATTGTGTCATTCATATATGCAACCAAAGAACTATGAGTGACGCTTTAATAGATTAAAAGTTATGATGAAAATTAGAAGTTTAAAAGCAATCTTTGTGGATTTATTTATTTATTTTAACGGCAAGAAAAAGAGAAAAGAAAATCCATTTGACAAAAAAACTGATTCATGTTTATCAACCAATTAATTACAGAAGCAGCTCATCTGGTTCTTCTTGTGCTTCTGGATTCAGAGTTGCAACAAATAACTGATTAAGTGGTATTTATTCAAACTAATCTGAAACTTGAAATACTGGTTTGTCACTCGTAGATGTCCTAACATTGAACTTCTTTTCAATAGTGCTTCATAAACAATAATTACGTATGTGAGACAATAATTAAAGAACATATTATTTAATTACTGTTTTTTTCAAAGAACATTAAAATAATTATATGGGGCAATCACCAAGGGCTGAGAAGCCAAGAAATATTTTAAAGTTAAGAAACTGAAATGATTTTAAATCTCGAGCAGGTCTTAACGGAGGCTCTGTTTGTAAATGAGGAAACAAAGTTCACGTTCACAGCGCTGCTCCTCGTCCTGTAATGAACCACAGCTTGATAACCACTCCCTCTTCCTCCTGCTCTCAAACACACACAGCTGCACTCTGTCAAGGTAAATGCTTTTTCCCTCCCCTTCACAGGTCTAAAAGTCTAAGATAAGGTATAAATAACATGTTATGAAGTCAGGGAGCTGATTCATCATTCACTGTAGCAAGTGAACACACAGATTGTTTCTGTTCAGAGAAAGTAAAACTATTTGAGAGTCACTATTACTGAGAGGTGAAATGGAGCAGAAAGGAGTTCAGCTGGATCGGGAAACCTTCTCTTGTTCCATCTGTCTGGATCTACTGAAGGATCCGGTGACTGTTCCCTGTGGCCACAGCTACTGCATGAACTGTATTAAAAGCTTCTGGGATGAAGAGGATGTGAAGAAACTCCACAGCTGTCCTCAGTGTATGCAGACCTTCACTCCAAGGCCTGTCATGCTGACAAACACCATGTTGGCAGTTTTAGTGGAGGAGCTGAAGAAGACTGGACTCCAAGCTGCTCCTGCTGATCACTGCTATGCTGGACCTGAAGATGTGGCCTGTGATGTCTGTACTGGGAGGAGACTGAAAGCCATCACGTCCTGTCTGGTCTGTCTGGCCTCTTATTGTGAGAAACACCTCCAGCCTCATTATGATGTGGCTCCATTCAAGAAACACAAGCTGGTGGACCCCTCCAAGAAGCTCCAGGAGAACATATGCTCTCGTCACGATGAGGTGATGAAGATGTTCTGCCGTACTGATCAGCAGTGTATCTGTTACCTCTGCCCTGTGGATGAACATAAAGGCCACGACACAGTCTCAGCTGCAGCAGAAAGGACCGAGAGGCAGAGAGAGCTGGAGGTGAGTCGACTAAACATCCAGCAGAGAATCCAGGACAGAGAGAAAGCCGTGAAGCTGCTTCATCAGGAGGTGGAGGCCGTCAACCGCTCCGCAGACGAAGCGGTGAAGGACAGCGAGAAGATCTTCACTGAGCTGATCCATCTCATGGAGAACAGAAGCTCCGATGTGGAGCAGCAGGTCAGATCACGGCAGAAAAGAGAAGTGAGTCGCGTCAAAGAGCTTCAGGAGAAGCTGGAGCAAGAGATCGCTGAGCTGAAGAGGAAAGACGCTGAGCTGAAGCTGCTCTCGCACACAGAAGATCACAACCAGTTTCTAAACAACTACCCCTCACTGTCACCACTCGGAGAATCTACAGACTCGTCCCGCATCGATATCCGTCCTCTGAGTTACTTTGAGGACGTGACGGTGGCTGTATCAGAAGTCAGAGATAAATTACAGGACGTTCTGAGGGACAAGTGGACAAACGTCCCACTGGCAGTGACTGAAGTGGATGTTTTACCATCACATTCTCGAGCAGAGCCCAAGACCAGAGCTGGATTCTTAAGATATTCAGGAGAAATCACTCTGGATCCAAACACAGCACACACACATCTGTTATTATCTGAGGGGAATAGAAAAGCAACATTTATGATGGAAGAACAGTCTTATTCTAGTCACACAGACAGATTCACTAGTTGTTATCAGGTCCTGAATAGACAGAGTCTGACTGGACGTTGTTACTGGGAGGTGGAGTGGAGAGGGACAGCAGTTTATGTAGCAGTCTCATACAAGAATATCAGCAGAACATGGAGCAGTGATGAATGTGGGTTTGGATACAGTGACAAATCTTGGGCGTTATATTGTGATAAAAAAAGTTTTACATTTTGGTACAACAATATCAAAACTCCCGTCTCTGGTCCTCAGTCCTCCAGAGTAGGAGTGTACCTGGATCACAGAGCAGGTATTCTGTCCTTCTACAGCGTCTCTGAAACCATGACTCTCCTCCACAGAGTCCAGACCACATTCACTCAGCCTCTCTCTGCTGGATTTAGGATTTATCCTGAACATGGAAACACTGCTGAGTTCTGTAAACTCAAATAAACAGAAGTGATTTAAGGGACAGAGGGTTCAATTCTGTGTTTTTAATTCTTAAACTTATTTTGTGTCCATCATTGTTGCTGAGAGCTGATTGTTCTTCACCTGTCAATCAAACATTGTGTGCGGTACTTTGACATCTTCTCATTATTGTTCTGTAAATGTTTGAGTTTCTTTAGGTGGCGCTCCTTCCTGTGTCTGTTTATTCATGGAGGCTCTCACTGCTCATGATCTTTGTTTAACTGAACTAATATTTCTCTGCAGGAAAATGTAAACTTCTCTGAGCTCTAAATGTTTGAATATTTTTATTGATGTATTTGCATGTTGTGTCTGAAGGTTTACATGATGAATAAAGTATTTATTGTTTCAAGAATGAACAAAGTACTTTCTTGTCTTATTTGCAGGGTATCATACAAAGCTGATGGTGACAGTGTGAAACTAATATGAGAGTATAACTGAGGCAGTTTTCCTCCTGAAACACCACAAAGTACAGAGTTCATGTTTAGAGCAGGATAATGTTTTTTTTGAGAAAAATAATCTGAGAACAACGTCCAGTGTTCTTGGCTGTTTTCTCTCTCTCAGACTCTTGAGCCAGAAATCTTCACTTTAGTAGAACTTACATACAACAAACTTTCCAGTTTCATTCCTCTCTATAGTCTGAAGATTCTTACAGAGGGATTTGTTCAGATATCCTTCATAACCTGATTTATACAACATTTAAATTCCTAAAAACACTGCAATTTAACTGGCTGACAGTATTTTCGGATTTATGGAGTGATACAAAGAGATCTCTAAATTATGTATTTATCTATCTATAAAGATTGATATAGATATGTATCTATATATCTATATATTTTTTTTTACCATCTTGTGGAACTCCCAACATGCTTCTTCAAAATGTAGGAAAACAACTAGTTTATATGTAGTTCACGACTCCCCAACACTGAGCATCACATCACAACATGATCAACCCCCCATCTTGTACTCGTGTCTCAGCCTGTTTAAAGTAATGCTTGTCTCACTATTTGACATGTCTCTTTATGTTAAAATCACCTGTTGTGATGTAACAATGACCGAGTGTACGTCAGCGGCTCAGAGAAAAACGTTGACTGCTTTGTCTTCTCATTACCCCTCACTGTCATATCATTGATTCATACTTTAATTGCACATCATAACGTTTTCACACTGAAATCAGCCATGCAGATAATCTGTCGTTTTCCCAGGAGAGAAAAAACAAATGCGATTTCATGGATTTAAAATTTGGACAGAGCTCTAAATTCTCCTCAGCACTCAGAGGACAAATTAATCAAGGGTCATAACTCGATTATTTATGAAGTGCAGATTTTTGCTCTCTTGATACATTGTGGTCGAGAGACTTGGATTCTTTCTGGTTTTGTAAAAGTGTGTTTGGTGATCTTCTAGCGCCACCCGGTTGTAGACCTTCATTTTGTTGCTTTAGGAGTGTCAAGTGGAGTTGAGATCCCAGAAGAGCTGCCCTGTGTGAAAGGCATATATACCGGACTATAAGATGAGGCCAAAGAACATAGAGCCTATATCAAAAATGAGTATCACCTAAGAGTTGATTTTGCAGTGGTGTATTACATATAACTCGTCTTGCAGATGGTTGTGCATAGAGTGTGTTTAAGGAAAGGGGATTGTTATGACTAGTGAAGTCAATTGTTTTTACACTGCAGGAACGATCTGCTCCTGTCTGTGCGAGAAGGAGCAGCGGCCTTGCAGCTGGAATCCTTAACTTTGCTAAATACTCTTTGGGTTTATAAGGAAGATTAACCTTAGCAACGTTATGTGTTGAATACTCTTATTTAATTCTGTGGACTGAAAGTACTGAACGGGTGGAAACTGAAATGTTTCCTCACACGATCGGCTCAAGAAGGACCAGAAATAATCAAGTTCACCTTATTATAACAAAGAGGGTGTATCCTGTTTAAATCTAATATGTCTGTGTTAAAGTAATCAAATTAGTATAATGACGAGAGCGTATTCCATTAAATTCAAATGTGTGTGTGTCAAGGTGACAGGGAGATGGTGTCAAATGTGTGTGCGTTACTGTAATCGAGTTCCTCATATTCGGACGGGGAGAGGGGGGCAATATTTGTGTGTGTAATCAAAACATGAGACTGGGTGTGAGGATGAGAGGGAGGGGGGAATGATACAACTGAAAAGAAAAAAAGGAGATGACTCGAGACATCGTGTGGGAACTAACATTGGACACCTCAGCTGAGGACACTAGAACATCGTCCGGGACAAACATCGGAGAACTTCGTCTCCGCTCACGGATCAGAGGACCCTGATCTTCAAAGGATTCATTTTACAAAAAGGACTTTCACCCAGTGTCGGCTCAGTAAGAAATTTATGTTGGGATCAATCGGTAATGTAATCAAATGAAGTGAATAATTGAGCTGTTGCTATGCCCCTGCTAATAATCCTAAAATAAATATATAATCTGCATTGAAAGCAAGTAGTCCTGAAAGTTTATAATAGAGAAGTAGTGAAGTGTACTCATGGTTGTAAAAAGTTAAGTCCTACTGTGTGCATAACATCAATATAGTTCTGAACGGTTCTTCTAGTTTCTAGTCCACTAACAGACCCTTAGAGCTTAAATCCTAGCTATTAAAACCTATCCTGGAACCTTACCAAGAGCCCAGTTCCATTAGAGGAAAGCTGCCATAACTGACGTGACTGATAGCTGCATTGGGCCAAGAGGGCCTTCCGGTTGAGTGGAGTTGTTCGTGGAAACGGGGTCGACGTCAGGAGGGACGGCAGTGAGCGAGCCAGGCGAGTTTCCTCGACCACCAGCTTAAACAGATCTCCAAACATCTACGGAGATCCGGACCCTTTGAATGGAGAGCTGGTTAATTTGATAGTCCTGTGTGAGGGGCTTATCTCTCTGATCTAATATGTTTCAATGTCCGATTTGACCTTTTTCATTTGTTGCTGCATAAATAATTTTTATGATCTGACTGATGGAGTGCTGTACTTCTTTTCTTTTGTCGGTCAGGTGGATCAAAGTTTCCTTGGCAACATAAGCACAGTCACATTACAACCCTCTCCCCAATTTCAGCTTCAGGAAGCTTCATCTCACCATCAATAGCCTCAAGTATATTGGTTGAAGGCAAACCTGTGAGGACAAATGCATGATTAGTTTGGCTCTTTACTCAGATGATTGAGAGAATAAACTGTTTCTTGATGCAGCCAAATAAGATGTAATGTGTACTGTGTTCAAGTCACTTGCCCCACGGCCACTTGAATTAATTAAATCAGAAGTAAACAGAAGAGGAGTTGTACAAAATAACCAAATAAAAGTTAACACCACCAACGCAAAAGTGCAAGAAAATAAGAGAATTAAATGTGGACTCCTAAATATCATTACATTACATTATATATATAATTTAAATATATTACAAATATCAGATATCTGTCATCTAAAGCTGTATTAGTAAAATATTTTATTAGATAATCATATTGATTTATTTTGTCTTACTGAAACCTGGCTGCGTCATGAAGAATATGTCAGCCTAAATGAATCAATTCCTCCAAGTCATATTAATAGTCACATTCCTCGAGGCACCGACCGAGGAGGTGGAGTAACAGCCATCTTTGACTGAAGCCTATTAATAAACCCTGAACCTAAATTAAATTATGACTCATTTGAAAGCTTGGTTCTTAGTCTTTCACATCCAACCTGGTAAAACAATACAGACAATTATATTTGTTTTAGTGTACCGGGCCACAGGTTTGTATTCTGAATTTCTATCTGAATTTTCAGAGTTCTTATCAAGTTTAGTCCTTAAAAAAGATAAAGTTATGATTAGAGGTGATTTAAATATTTGTGTGGATGCCGATAATGACAGCCGTAGTACTGCGTTTTATCTCATTATTAGATTTGATCTGCTTCCGTCAGAGTGAACAGAAACCCACTCATTGCTTTAACCACAGCCTCGACCTTGTTCTGCCATATGGCATTAAAATAGAACATTTAATCGTCTTTCACAGAACCCTCTTTTATCGGACCATTACCTAATAACTTTTGAATTCTTACTACCAGTGTATACGTCTTGAGGCAAAAGTTTATACACCAGATGTCTATCTGATGGTGTTGTAGCTAAATTTAAAGAAGCGATTCCATCTGCATTTAATTCAATGTCATGTCTCGATATAACCGAGGACTCCTGTGCTAACTTTAGTCCGTCCCAGATTGATCATCTAGTCCAGGGGTCTGCAACCTTTACTATCCAGAGACATTTTGCCTTATTTTCTACAAAATAAAATTTGTCTAGAGCCGCGAAAGCTATTTGATATCACAGCTTATAAAGTTTTATACATAGTTATATTATATATACAAAAACTATAGTTTGTTGTATTTATTATTAATTATAGAACAAGAATAAATACAATTCTTGACACTGTATGGCTATTTTACCATATAACAACATAAAACTCTTATGAAGAGGAGAAACAAAATACACAATTAAATACAGAAATATGGAGTGCCTGACTCCTCCCTATATTTGTGGTTCGTGGGGCAGAGTGGTCGTCCTGTAACCACAAGGTAGCAGGTTCGATCCCTGTCCTCCCCACAGCGCCCAGCCGTGGATACCTGTAGAAGACTTCTTCATGAACAGAAGGGCGTCCGTGAGGCGGGTCCACTCCCATCTTACCCAAACTAAAGGTTCACTTTCTGCTTCAAATGATGAGCTCCAGAATGTGGGCAGAACACAAAACAACTACATAACCTCAATCATTTTTTATACCATGCATAAACACAATTGCTTCACATCAAAGAACCAAGAGAGAATCATTTATCTTGAAGTAATTATGCAAATAAGATCCTAATCTCCAAATATCCTGCAACAGTTGCACTTATATTAAGGCACAACAATAGATGTTTATTGTACAGATGTGTAAGCATACAGCTGATCATATGTAAATGTTTTATTACTTAGTTTTCTATGTATTAATACCCCTAAAGTGAAGACAGTCAAAGTGATGATTTCAAGATATTTTATTGAAAAAACACAGCTGAATTCTGAAATGCACAAAAACAAAATGCTCCAAAAACATCAAATATAAAACTAATGAACAGTAAATGAATTATATATATATATATATATATATATATATATATATATATATATATATACACAGTAGATCGCGTATCCATAAACATTTAAAATAGTAGTGCTGAAACAATAATCATCAATATTATTTGGTTTCAGCTTCTCAAATATCATGATTGCTAAAAATATTATTCTAGTGCAATAATTATATTTATTCTTATGCAATAATTATGTTTATTCTAGTGCAATAATTATATTTATTCTTATGCAATAATGATGTTTATTCTAGTGCAATAATTATATTTATTCTTATGCAATAATGATGTTTATTCTAGTGCAATAATTATATTTACATTAGTTAAATAATTACAATAATACTAATACAGTATATTTAGTGTTGTGTGTGTGTGTGTGTGTGTGTGTGTGTGTGTGTGTGTGAGGGTATATTTGGGGTTTGGTGGGTTTGTGGTCACTTCTTCTCTCCGATCCATCCATCCCTTTCAGCCTCATAGAAACCAGACTGTGTGAAGTCCCTCCAGGTCGTCTCCTTCCCCGTGCCCTGGTCCTTGTACAGGGAGAACCCTCTGGAGGGGCAGTAGATGTACTTCCCCGACACCCCGGGGAAGCTGCTGTGAATATGAGGGCTGCTGGGGCCCTGCTTCAGTGGCTGATGGCAGAACCTGCACCGCTGACTTCCTCTTCTTCCTCTCCTCTTCTTCCTCCCCTCTTCTTCCTCTCCTCTTCTTCATCTCCTCTTCTTCCTCTCCTCTGCCACCTTCCTCCACTCGGTGGCTCGACAGATAGACAGACAGACAGGAAAACAAAGTGTTTTTCACCGTTCGCCATAATTATTCTATACTCTGTTTGTCATAGCACTTGAACCCATCTTAAATGTGGGCAATGAAAGAGACATATACTGTAGTATTTAACCATTCATATACTGTAGTATTTACCCACTCATATACTGTAGTATTTAACCACTCATATACTATAGTATTTAACCACTCATATACTGTAGTATTTAAGCATTCATATACTGTAGTATTTAACCATCCATATACTGTAGTATTTAACCATTCATATACTGTAGTATTTACACACCCATATACTGTAGTATTTAACCACTCATATACTGTAGTATTTACCCACACTGTAGTATTTAACCACTCATATACTGTAGTATTTAACCCCTCATATACTGTAGTATTTACCCACTCATATACTGTAGTATTTAACCACTCATATACTGTAGTATTTACCCACACTGTAGTATTTAACCCCTCATATACTGTAGTATTTACCCACTCATATACTGTAGTATTTAACCCCTCATATACTGTAGTATTTACCCACACTGTAGTATTTAACCACTCATATATTGTAGTATTTAACCTCTCATATACTGTAGTATTTATCCATTCATAATATACACTGAAATGGTCCAAAATATTGTAAAAAAATATTCACTCCGACAATTGCCGAACGTACACTATAGTACAGAAGACCAATAAGAATATGATTCATAAAAACGAGCACATGAGTTCCTGTTAATGCTGACAGAGAACGTTACACACACAACAACAAACAAACATCACGTTACATACGTAACCTTAATGTACTGACGTCACGTCGCTAACACACACCGAGTTAAAACTAATGCTAAACAACACAACTAAAGTACACTACAGAAACAGTTTACCCACAAATACAACTGAGAACCGTTCATTAAGGACTTGAAACATGAGCCGAACTTACGTTTGACTGTCTGACTGTTTGACTGTTTTACTGTCTGACTGTTTGTCCGGAGAGAGAGCCGTTAAAAGACGCAGATTGTTTACTGTATTCTGCTGCTGCTGGACGTGTCACTCAAAGGGGAAAACGGGGTCTCTCACCTTGTTTCCAAGGGGCGAAACAGCGCCACCAAAATCTCACTAGTGGCCAAAGATATATGACACGTGTTACGATAAGAACTACCATAGGAAATTATTACATTAGATTAGATATTCCTTTATTAGTCCCACAAGGGGAAATTTACAGGATCACAGCAGCAGAAGTAAAGTGCAGAAGGTAAAGTGCAAACAAGATACATAGTGAAAGAAACAAGAAACAAGATCCACACGTGTTTTATAAATAAGCAAATATGCATCAAAACAGTAGTAAAAAGACAGTACAGAATCCACAATAACTGAAATGAAAGAATTATATACAGACGGAACAACTGTTATTAAACAGGGTAATTATCATAATTATATTGCACAGGTTTTTAAGTGTTTACGTGGTATTTTTGTGGTCGACTAGAGCTCAGCTGGTTGGGCTTTTACCAAATGAATGGTAAAAGTTAAGGACGTTAAGTCTTACAAGGACGGAGGAGTTTTTCCTGACAGACGCCTCACTGTCTCATGAGCTGCACACAACCAGCAGCAGGAGTTGAGTTTGGAGACTTGATCCACTTTGTCAAAGTAGATTTACTTTGCTCAGTTTGCTGCAGCAGTTGAGAAATCGCTCTTTTTCGCTCCTCTGCAGCTTCATACTTCTGTCTTTCAACATTACATTTGTTGATGTTTCATAACTTCTCGCCACATATCGAGCACACAGGTAAGCCAGCATCGTTGGCAGTGAAAGCAATATTTAAAAAAAAAATGTTTTCAGTGACACCTCAAATTCCAAGATAAGAAGTGTTCCCTTTGAAAGATTGTCCACTGTAAGCAAAATTATTTTATTTTTTGTCAAAGCCTCAGGGAGCCAAATAGAGACATGACCAAAGCCTGAGGAGACAATAAATATGTTATAACTAAAAATCCTCAAATGTTTTTAAACATGAAGCAGGTTTTAACGGAGGCTCTGTTTGTAAATGAGGAAACAAAGTTCACATTCACAGCGCTGCTCCTCTTCCTGTAATGAACCACAGCTTGATAACTCCTCCTCTTCCTCCTGCTCTCAAACACAGACAGCTGCACTCTGTCCACAGACTTCTGTTGAGAAATATCATCCTTGCTACAAAGAATGTATCGCTCGAGACGCACAACAAAGAGGACGAGCCCCACTGAGGAATCCGCTATTAAACAAAGCCGAATGGCGGTTCGAAGTTTAAGTAAAACAGTATTTACCTTAAAATGAAAACAATTACACATTAAATACATGATATAAAATTTAAAAAAATGTCCCATGGAACAGGATCACGCCGCAGGACCTCGTCTCCCTCGTCCTGCCGCGTTACCCCAATGACTTCCGGTTCGCGCCGACGTGTGCTCCAGAAGTCCAGTCATATCCATCTGCCCGTCCTTTTATATTCCTAATATCTCGTTTGTCTCCGCGTTGCGGCGGGGTCCTTCCACCGTACCGTGTCGTCGCCGTTTTAGTACGTCCTCCTGATGCCCGTTCCGCTTCAGGTTTCAAAGGATCTCCCCGATCGCGCAATACATTGTATCTAACTGCCGCGTCATAATTTACACACGGTAACCATAATACGATTTAAGCATACGGTAGTTTTAACACATGGTAATTATGAAATAGTCTGAACATACTGATTATGAAATAGTTACAAAATACCAATTATGAAAAAGTTACAAAATATGAATTATGAAAAAGTTACAAAATAAAGCATGAGACAGTTGCTTTAGGAGCTTTCTTCATTTAGCCTTAACACTACTAGAATCACAACATGTGTTGACAAGAAACAGAATTTAGAAATGTTGCGTCATTATGATCCTTGAAATCAATGAACTGAAGATCACAACATTTACAGGTCAAAGGGCAGTAAAAACACAGCAACAATATTCATACATTGTAGCTACAGCCACAGATGGGAGCGGATGGAATCACAGAGACACAGACATTTGGAGTATTGGGTCATTTATTGAAAACCAAAACTAAAGTACAAAAGAAATAAAACGGAGCAACTTCATTTCACTTTCATCTACGTAACAGTGATTCAGAGCATCGCTGTTCAATTTCTACAAAACCAAGAAGGAAAACATCCCTTGTCCCAAAATACTAGCAGGAAATATGTTCAAGAAGATTTCTATCAGCTGAGAAGCTTCAAACATCTCACAACTCTTTTAAAATCTCAGCTGGAATTTAAACATCATGAGGTTTTAAAATCAATCAAAAGATGTTATGAAACAAAAAAAACATACTCTTGATTATTTCAGAAAAAACGCAGCAGCATAAAGTATTCTTTACTTTGGCCTGGTGCTAGAAAAAAGGAAATATACAAGCAAACTATTCACACAACTGTACAATAAATGTCTCTCACCCTGCTGAGAGTGGAGGGGGACTGGAGCCAATCCCAGTTGACACTGGGAGAGAGCTTGTAGTATATTTTGCTCTGTAATGCATGAAGATAACATATGTGAAGGGGCCTGTGACTTTGGAATGTCGGATCCATTGATGTTTGTTGCACATGGAGTCCAGTTTCTCACCAGCAGTGACCCAGATAGACAACCATTACACGGACACCACGGAGATTTAGGGTGTCCCGTTGACGTAACGGTGACTTGATTTCTTGATCCAGTGCAATATTTATCCATAAACCCGAAGAGACAAAAATAAATACAATACATAAAATACATGTTTAAATAAAAAACAAAGCCACTTATTTAGAGTATAATTTAGTACTCTAATATCCATAATTTATTAATTTAAGTATTCACTTTTTCGAAGTATTCAACCATTGTGCTTGTGAAATAATACTTGCTTATTTTAATTTGGTTCGACACCCTTTTGATAAATTGGTGTCACTGTGTTTCTCAAGGTGAATATTTGAGTTCTGAATATGAGACTTTATCTGAGCTGCTGATGAAGCAGCTCACTGTGTGCAGGGCGCTGAGGTCACCACTTAGGCTCAGGGTTCAGTTTCTCAGAGGACTCAGAGCTGTTGTAAGGAGTCGGAGGGCATTTGGCTGAAATAAAAAACAAAGACAACATTTTAGTTCTCCAGAGTCAAAATGTCTGAATGTCTTCTAACACCTTCCTCCCAGTGGATATGATCCCCTCTCCTCTCCTAGTCTCTCACTCTGATGACTAAATCTAAACCAGCCACCTTAACGTGTCAGTTGATTGTCTAAAAGTAAACCGGCATTAAATATAATTTATGAAGAATACAAGCGAATATGATGAAATAACATACAAATAATGATGAATGTTTCACTAAAATATGAATTTGGCTCTTCTAGTCATGTCATCATGACATTACCGCTGACTGTTGAAGTTTGCTTCACTGTCACATTCTGGATAAAAGCATCAACTCAAAGCCTAAAGTTCAGATACTAATCAAATACTAACGTCTCTGTTTGGGTCTCTCACCTTTCCTCTTTTTGTAAGCCATGACTCCAACCACAGCGAGAGCAAGAACAGCCACTACAGCGAGGATGATGATGATGGCCATGTAAGAAGACTTCTCTGTTGAGCAGAAAACAACAATAAAATAGTCACAACCTGAACAGGTGAAGCAGGTTAGAAGAGAAGAAGATCCATTTATCAAGCAGACCACAATCCTGAATACACACACCACATGTGGGTCATGGTCTTTATCTGGTCTGTACATGATGACTGTATCTACGCTTGTTGATCGTGTCCAGCTGTGTTGTCTCTGTTTAGCTGTATTTTGTTTTTTGACACGACAAGAACTTCTGGCAAACACATTCAAACTCCTTTCTGACTGTCAGCACACTTTGAATGAACTTTATTCGGCCTGATTCACTGACAGACACGTACATTCATCCAGGTATTTAATCATTCTGTCTCCTCATCTTCTAAAAGTGGTCATAATTCTGGCTCCATAGGCTCTTGCATTGGTTTGATACTGATCTAGGCATTTAAATTATAGACTACATATAAAAACTAGATGAAGGAAACTGAAAACAAAAGAAGGGAAACTAAACTTTCCATCCCCATAAAAATACACAAACTGTTCCAGTAAACTAAATGTGTGCTTCCCACCTTCATCCCTCCTGATCTCAGGCTCACCTTCGTTGGTCCTGATCACAGCTCTGTCCAGTCTGGTGACGATGTCCTCCTCCACACCAGACAGCTGAAACACACAGTCGTACTTCCCCCAGTCTTCAGCTGGGACGGATGAAAGTTTCAGGTCAACGCTCATCTGGAAGGATCCATCGTGGTTGGGGAGGATCTCTCCGAGGTCCACGTCCTCATGGAGCTCCTCTCCATCTTTCCTCCAGAACAGTGTGGCTCTGTCCGGGTAGAAACCTGTAGCGTGGCAGCAGACTGGAGAGGAGGAAGTCTTCTGGAGGAGAGACACTGAGGGAAGCTCTAGAGAGAGAGAGAGAGAGAGAGAGAGAGAGAGAGAGAGAGAGAGAGAGAGAGCGTGAGGGTGGACATGTGGTGAAGGAGAGAAGGAGGCAGAGGGAGGAAGAGAGGGGAGGGAGGAGACATGTGAGAGACCCAGTAGCTCTCTGGATGTGGGGGACATGTGCTGTCATGTGACTGTTGGTCAGAAACAAGAGAAGGTTTATGAGCATCGTGTCCATGAAACAACATCAGGTCATGTGATCCTACCTGTTCTCATCAGAGAGCTCCTCCCGTAGTTCACATACTTCTTCAGATACTCAGGACAAATATGAGTTAAGTAGTTCTTCATCTGTGCTGTCAGATCTTTGTCATTATCCCACTTGTCTTTGGTGATGTCAGCCTGTTGTCTGGGAGCGATCCATGTCTCTGTCTTCAGGTCAAATGATAAGAAGTCTTCTCCATCAAAACCACGATGATCATAACCTTTGACCTCAACAGTCTGATCATCCCATTCACAGCCAACCATCCTCTGGTAAATGTGGACACCTGAGAGAGAGAGAGAGAGAGAGAGAGAGAGAGGAGAGAGAGAGAGAGAGAGAGAGAGGAGAGAGAGACAGAGAGAGAGAGGAGAGAGAGAGAGAGAGACAGAGAGAGAGAGAGAGAGAGAGAGACAGAGAGAGAGAGAGAGAGAAACACATTCTCTCAGTTAGAAACCAGAACTAGAGAATGTTTGACATATTTATTGATAAAACCTTTAATTAAATACTGAAGCAGAAATGCACTGTGGTCACATGAAGGTAATCTGATCTGATCTGTAGTTCTAATATATATTTAAGGATAAAACTGATGATTATTACTGAATTAATAAATTGTTTATCTGTAAAATGTAAAAAAAATAGAGAAAGATGCCCGTCAGGTTCTGAGAGGATGAGGTGAAGTCTTCTTCTTTAGTCTGAACAACACTGAACAATATTTAATATGAAATGGAGAAAAAAAACAGAGAAAAGAAGAACATTCTCATATTTGAGAAACTAGAAATAGAAAATGTTTGAATTGTTTCTGAAATTAAAGACTTAAATTATTATCTGATTATAAACAAATGTAGTCAATAAAATATCAGATAAATGAATAGTTTCATCACCGCATAAGTTTACCATCTGTAGTTATTTAGTTAGTTATGTATATATACTGTATATATATGTAATATTATGGGATGGCCACGTGTGTAAAGGGAAGCCTGTGGTCTGAATGACACGTGGACCATGTGGTCCTGTCAGCCTATTAAAACATGCTGCTCCTCTCATATGAGGACCCAGCAGAAGCAGCCTGCGTCCCGTTTACGGTCCTGCTCCGTACTTTGAGAAACCAGCAGTAATGTTCCTCTAGCAGCTGAGTGTCCTAAAGCCTCTGAGATGAACTGGTTCCTGCAGCAGAGTTCTCATGGACCAACTCACTGTGGACACTTCAGTAGAGTTCTGATCTGATCCAGTGGAGATAAAGGGTTAATGCTCTCTGCTGCTTATTATGGGATGGACAGAAACACTATCAGTGGAGGACAGCAGCACCCAGTCGTCTCAGGGTAAGTACTGGTTCTGTTTATCTCTCTCTCTCTGTGTGTGTGTGTGTGTGTGTGTGTGTGTGTGTGTGTGTGTGTGTGTGTGTGTGTGTGTGTGTGTGTGTGTGTGTGTGAGAGAGTGAGAGAGAGAGAGAGATAATGTGTGTGTGTGTGTGTGTCTCTGTGTGTGTGTGAGTGTGAGTGGGAGAGAGTGAGAGATAGTGTGTGTGTGTGTGTGTGTGTGTGTGTGTGTGTGTGTGTGTGTGTGTGTGTGTGTGTGTGTGATATCTGTTTACTAAAATACAGGATGACAATATAAACAAAATGTGTGAAACATAAACAAACCTCCAGTTTGGTTGAAGCGCTGCTTTAGAGTTTCCATGTCGACTTTGAAGATCTGCTGGTTGTTTAAAGAGATGTCAGTCTCACTCTTCCAGTACTGAGGATCATCTTCTGTGATTCTGCTCATCCAGTCCTGTTTGGGTTCTGCTCTCCTGGTGTTACTGTCATAGTGAGTTATCTGAAGTTCATCAACCATCCCAACAGACACAAACTCTGGGAAGTTTGGGAATCCAGAGGATCCAGTGTGGAAATACTTCAGAGAGTGAGTCACTGGAACAGAAAGATAAAATAAGATAAGATAAAATAAGATAAGATAAGATAAGATAAAATAAGATAATCCTTTATTAGTCCCGTAGTGGAGAAACTTACAGGCTTTACAGCAGCAGAGGGTGAAGTGCAAACAAGAGACATAGTAAAAAGAAACAAGATCAAAACAAGTATTTATGAACAAGCAAATAATCAATAAAAAACAATAAAGAATCCACAATAACTGAAATATTTTCCACTTTAATAAATCTGTGAACAAAGTTGTTTTCCTGCACACAGAATCAAAAAGAACTGCAGCACATCTGAGACATCCTCACAACATCTGCTGTGTCAGAATCCTCCACTGTCCTCTGCGTCTGAATGCATGTTCCTCATGTTTATGACTTTAATAATTCTGCACCGCTCACAAAACTCTTTTGCAAATCTGTCTGAGAATAAATCTATTTCCTGTTAATCCATCAAATACTTCAACAGTACTGCCAGACGGAGGCGGGCCTTCTGAGGCCGATACGACTAAACAGTTGAAATATGAAATGTATCAGCTGATGGTGTTTTTGACATGAACACATAACATAAACACACTTGATACAGATTCATTAGTTGTTGTTTTTTGTGACTAAGACAGAAACTAAGTGGAACATTTCACAGTTTCAAAGTGAACTGCTGCTCTCAGGTGGACAAACTATGTCATGACGACTGTTTATGAACGAGCTCAAACTTAGTCTCACATTTCTTCACTTCTATTTCCTATTACTCTTCAGCAATATGTATATCCACCAATATATATATATATATATATGTATATCTATATCCTATATGATATAAATGGATTGACTCCCACGTCCAACTCCAAAATACAAGTCCGACTTCGTACTTGTATGAGAAACCCTCGGAAGAAGACTCAGTGCACGCAGCGTCTCTTCTCGACTCAAACTACTTGTAAACAAAGTGTTCGCTCACCTGCCGCCGCGCCGTGAAGGCTGAGCATCAGGAGACTCAGAGTCCACGTCTCCATCGGGACGGGTCAAGGCTCAAGTTGAGGTTGAAGAACCTCCATCTGAGCCAATGGGGATTTAAGCTGAGCGTGTACGTCACTTAAAACTAGGTAGAAGTGACCCACTCAGGTTGTAAGAGAAAGTGAAAGTAAAGTTGTGACGATGTTCAATTCTATTCAATTCATTTTATTTCTTTATAGCCCAAAAATCACAAATTACAACTTCTCCTCAGAGGCTTTACAATCTGTACACATACGACATCCAAACACAAACATCAGGTGAGGTCATCTCTGTCCGACAGGCCGAGTGCTGCTGAACCGACTCAGAGCTGTGGACGCTGGAAACTGCTGGAAGGAGAGAAATGTAACACCTCTGTTGATGTTTGATCACCTGATGCTGCTTTTCATTTTGACAACGTTTACACTCAGCCCTCATCACTTATTGTTGATGAAGCACTTTATAAAAGGTTATGGCTTTAATGTAATTAAAAATACTCATCCTTTGTTCTCACTGCTTTATTGAGACAGTATTATTTATGATTATTAAAGCATTATTTATGAATATTATAGTATTATTTATTATTATTACAGTTTTATTTATGACTATTACAGTATTGTTTATTATTATTACAGTTTTATATATGACTAATACATTAATATTCATGACTATTACAGTATTATTCATGACTATTACATTATTGTTTATTATTACAATATTATTTATGATTATTACAGTAGTGTTCATGACAATTACAGTAACGTGCACTACTATTATAGTAATATTCATGACTATTACAGTATTGTTTATGATTATTATAGTAATATTTAGTTTATTACAATATTAATCATGATAATTACAGTACAATAAAAAATACTACAATAATAATGATGATCAATACTTGAGTTTATGTCTCCTGATCAATACCTGAGTTTATCTCTACTGATCAATACATGAGGTTATCTCTGTGCTTACCTTCACAGAGAAGTCAGCAGTGTGACAGCGCCCCCTGTGGCTGATTCATGTATCTGCCTTTGAACACCTCATGAGAAACCACGTGAGGACGTCACATGACTTTCTGCTGGCGTCACTTTGTCAACAGGTGATGATGATCGACGGCGCTGATCACCTGTATTGATCAGATGAACACACACACACACACACACACACACACACACCCTGCTGCTCGGAGGACACCATCCCCTCACAAGGTGGGCACACACACACACACACACACCTACACACACACACACTCACAAGGTGGGTACACACACACTTGTACATCTACACACACTCACAAGGTACACAAACCTACCTACCTACACACACACACACACACACACCTACACACACACACCTACCTAAACACACACCTACCTACCTACACACACTTTTACTCTTGTGAAGGTACACACACACAAAAACACCTACCTACCTACACACACCTAACCACACACACACACACACACACACACACACACACACACACACACACACACACACACACACACACACACACACACCTACCTACCAACACACACTTTTCGTCTTGTGAAGGTACACCGAGCGGTGGGTTAAATGAGATATAAGAGTACGACTGATTTTATTTATCACATACTATACACACTATACACATACTATAGAATAATTGTTTTTCAACATACTTCACTATGTTTACTTTGCCTTTTTTAAGCTTTTATTTATTTTATACTACTATTATATCAATATACTACACTGTGACTCCTTTTGGGGATTTTTTGGACACACTTTTTTAATGGCAAAATATACTGACTTTTTATGACATATTTGTTTTTATGACATATTTATTTTTATTACTTTTCATGAAAGTCTATACTGTGACTTTCTATGACTTCACTTTTTTCCTTGTATGACGAGCTATACTATGACTTTGTTGCAGGCAATAGTTTGACTCTATTTTGCCTTTTTTCCAACATACATCACTTCAACATAACAATAATTTATTGATGCAGACTTTAGCACATAACCTCTTTGGACAAATATACACTATAAAAACAAGCTGCGTGATGTAACAATAAAGTCGCAATAAAGTCGTGATAAAGTCACGATAAAGTGGCGTGAAAGTCGTGTTAAAGTCGCGATAAAGTCGTGTTAAAGTCGTGTTAAAGTCATGATAAAGTCGCGATAAAGTCGCGATAAAGTCGTGATAAAGTCATGATAAAGTCGTGATAAAGTCGTGTTAAAGTCATGATAAAGTCATGATAAAGTCGCGATAAAGTCGTGTTAAAGTCATGATAAAGTCGCGATAAAGTCATGATAAAGTCGTGATAAAGTCGTGTTAAAGTCATGATAAAGTCGCGATAAAGTCGCGTTAAAGTCGTGATAAAGTCGTGATAAAGTCATGATAAAGTCATGATAAAGTCGCGATAAAGTCGTGATAAAGTCGTGATAAAGTCGTGATAAAGTCATGATAAAGTCGCGATAAAGTCGCGATAAAGTCGCGATAAAGTCGCGATAAAGTCGTGTTAAAGTCATGATAAAGTCATGATAAAGTCGCGATAAAGTCGTGTTAAAGTCAAACGATAAAGTCATGATAAAGTCGTGATAAAGTCGTGATAGTCATGATAAAGTCGCGATAAAGTCGCGTAAAGTCGATAAAGTCGAAGTCATGATAAAGTCGTGATAAAGTCATGATAAAGTCGCGATAAAGTCGTGATAAAGTCGTGATAAAGTCGCGATAAAGTCGTGTTAAAGTCATGATAAAGTCATGATAAAGTCGCGATAAAGTCGTGTTAAAGTCATGAAGTCAAAATTCGCGCTGCGTTTGGTGTGAACGCACCTTCATGAGCTGCACACAACCAGCAGCAGGAGTTGAGTTTGGAGACTTGATCCACTTTGTCAAAGTAGATTTACTTTGCTCAGTTTGCTGCAGCAGTTGAGAAATCGCTCTTTTTCGCTCCTCTGCAGCTTCATACTTCTGTCTTTCAACATTACATTTGTTGATGTTTCATAACTTCTCGCCACATATCGAGCACACAGGTAAGCCAGCATCGTTGGCAGTGAAAGCAATATTTAAAAAAAAAATGTTTTCAGTGACACCTCAAATTCCAAGATAAGAAGTGTTCCCTTTGAAAGATTGTCCACTGTAAGCAAAATTATTTTATTTTTTGTCAAAGCCTCAGGGAGCCAAATAGAGACATGACCAAAGCCTGAGGAGACAATAAATATGTTATAACTAAAAATCCTCAAATGTTTTTAAACATGAAGCAGGTTTTAACGGAGGCTCTGTTTGTAAATGAGGAAACAAAGTTCACATTCACAGCGCTGCTCCTCTTCCTGTAATGAACCACAGCTTGATAACTCCTCCTCTTCCTCCTGCTCTCAAACACAGACAGCTGCACTCTGTCCACAGACTTCTGTTGAGAAATATCATCCTTGCTACAAAGAATGTATCGCTCGAGACGCACAACAAAGAGAACGAGCCCCACTGAGGAATCCGCTATTAAACAAAGTCACCACTTAGGCTCAGGGTTCAGTTTCTCAGAGAACTCAGAGCTGTTGTCAGGAGTCGGAGGGCATTTGGCTGAAATAAAAAGCAAAGACAACATTTTAGTTCTCCAGAGTCAAAATGTCTGAATGTCTTCTAACACCTTCCTCCCAGTGGATATGATCCCCTCTCCTCTCCTAGTCTCTCACTCTGATGACTAAATCTAAACCAGCCACCTTAACGTGTCAGTTGATTGTCTAAAAGTAAACCGGCATTAAATATAATATATGAAGAATACAAGCGAATATGATGAAATAACATACAAATAATGATGAATGTTTCACTAAAATATGAATTTGGCTCTTCTAGTCATGTCATCATGACATTACCGCTGACTGTTGAAGTTTGCTTCACTGTCACATTCTGGATAAAAGCATCAACTCAAAGCCTAAAGTTCAGATACTAATCAAATACTAACGTCTCTGTTTGGGTCTCTCACCTTTCCTCTTTTTGTAAGCCATGACTCCAACCACAGCGAGAGCAAGAACAGCCACTACAGCGAGGATGATGATGATGGCCATGTAAGAAGACTTCTCTGTTGAGCAGAAAACAACAATAAAATAGTCACAACCTGAACAGGTGAAGCAGGTTAGAAGAGAAGAAGATCCATTTATCAAGCAGACCACAATCCTGAATACACACACCACATGTGGGTCATGGTCTTTATCTGGTCTGTACATGATGACTGTATCTACGCTTGTTGATCGTGTCCAGCTGTGTTGTCTCTGTTTAGCTGTGTATTTTGGTTTTTGACACGACGAGAACTTCTGACAAACACATTCAAACTCCTTTCTGACTGTCAGCACACTTTGAATGAACTTTATTCGGCCTGATTCACTGACAGACACGTACATTCATCCAGGTATTTAATCATTCTGTCTCCTCATCTTCTAAAAGTGACCTACGATCTCTGAACTGTGGTTATACATTCAAATAGTGACACTAGGTCTGAAAAAAGCTCTTTTTTTACATTTTTTAAAAGAAAATTTAATTTAAAAAAGGTGGTAAAAATGAATAGAAAACGTTTACATGTATGTATATATATATATATATATATAAAGAAACCAAATATTGATAGGTTTCTATATGAATCAAAGCTCAGTAAACATTGGTCATAATTCTGGCTCCATAGGCTCTTGCATTGGTTTGATACTGATCTAGGCATTTAAATTATAGACTACATATAAAAACTAGATGAAGGAAACTGAAAACAAAAGAAGGGAAACTAAACTTTCCATCCCCATAAAAATACACAAACTGTTCCAGTAAACTAAATGTGTGCTTCCCACCTTCATCCCTCCTGATCTCAGGCTCACCTTCGTTGGTCCTGATCACAGCTCTGTCCAGTCTGGTGACGATGTCCTCCTCCACACCAGACAGCTGAAACACACAGTCGTACTTCCCCCAGTCTTCAGCTGGGACGGATGAAAGTTTCAGGTCAACGCTCATCTGGAAGGATCCATCGTGGTTGGGGAGGATCTCTCCGAGGTCCACGTCCTCATGGAGCTCCTCTCCATCTTTCCTCCAGAACAGTGTGGCTCTGTCCGGGTAGAAACCTGTAGCGTGGCAGCAGACTGGAGAGGAGGAAGTCTTCTGGAGGAGAGACACTGAGGGAAGCTTTAGAGAGAGAGAGAGAGAGAGAGAGAGAGAGAGAGAGAGAGAGAGAGAGAGAGAGAGAGAGAGAGAGAGAGAGAGAGAGAGAGAGAGAGTGAGGGTGGACATGTGGTGAAGGAGAGAAGGAGGCAGAGGGAGGAAGAGAGGGGAGGGAGGAGACATGTGAGAGACCCAGTAGCTCTCTGGATGTGGGGGACATGTGCTGTCATGTGACTGTTGGTCAGAAACAAGAGAAGGTTTATGAGCATCGTGTCCATGAAACAACATCAGGTCATGTGATCCTACCTGTTCTCATCAGAGAGCTCCTCCCGTAGTTCACATACTTCTTCAGCAACGCAGGACAAATATGAGTGTAGTAGTTCTTCATCTGCGCTGTCAGAGCTTTGTCTTTATCCCACTTGTGTTTGGTGACGACAGTCTGTTGTCTGGGAGCGATCCATGTCTCTGTCTTCAGGTCAAATGATAAGAAGTCTTCTCCATCAAAACCACGCTGATCATAACCTTTGACCTCATCAGTCTGATCATCCCATTCACAGCCACACATCCTCTGGTAAATGTGGATACCTGAGAGAGAGAGAGAGGAGAGAGAGAGAGAGAGAGAGAGAGAGAGAGAGAGAGAGAGAGAGAGAGAGAGAGATAGAGAATGTTTGACATGTTTATTGATAAAACCTTTAATTAAATCCTGAAGCATAAATACACTGTGGTCACATGAAGGTAATCTGATCTGATCTGTAGTTCTAATATATATTTATGGATAAAACTGATGATTATTACTGAATTAATAAATTGTTTATCTGTAAAATGTAAAAAAAATAGAGAAAGATGCCCGTCAGGTTCTGAGAGGATGAGGTGAAGTCTTCTTCTTTAGTCTGAACAACACTGAACAATATTTAATATGAAATGGAGAAAAAAAACAGAGAAAAGAAGAACATTCTCATATTTGAGAAACTAGAAATAGAAAATGTTTGAATTGTTTCTGAAATTAAAGACTTAAATTATTATCTGATTATAAACAAATGTAGTCAATAAAATATCAGATAAATGAATAGTTTCATCACCGTATAAGTTTACCATCTGTAGTTATTTAGTTAGTTATGTATATATACTGTATATATATGTAATATTATGGGATGGCCACGTGTGTAAAGGGAAGCCTGTAGTCTGAATGACACGTGGACCATGTGGTCCTGTCAGCCTATTAAAACATGCTCCTCCTCTCATATGAGGACCCAGCAGAAGCAGCCTGCGTCCCGTTTACGGTCCTGCTCCGTACTTTGAGAAACCAGCAGTAATGTTCCTCTAGCAGCTGAGTGTCCTAAAGCCTCTGAGATGAACTGGTTCCTGCAGCAGAGTTCTCATGGACCAACTCACTGTGGACACTTCAGTAGAGTTGATCTGATCCAGTGGAGATAAAGGGTTAATGCTCTCTGCTGCTTATTATGGGATGGACAGAAACACTATCAGTGGAGGACAGCAGCACCCAGTCGTCTCAGGGTAAGTACTGGTTCTGTTTATCTCTCTCTCTCTGTGTGTGTGTGTGTGTGTGTGTGTGTGTGTGTGTGTGTGTGTGTGTGTGTGTGTGTGTGTGTGAGAGTGTGAGAGAGAGAGAGAGATAATGTGTGTGTGTGTGTGTGTCTCTGTGTGTGTGTGAGTGTGTGTGGGTGTGAGTGAGAGATAGTGTGTGTGTGTGTGTGTGTGTGTGTGTGTGTGTGTGTGTGTGTGTGTGTGTGTGTGTGTGTGTGGGGGGGTGTGTGTGTGTGTGTGTGTGTGTGTGTGTGTGTGTGTGTGTGTGTGTGTGTGTGTGTGTGTGTGTGTGTGTGTGTGTGTGTGTGTGTGTGTGTGTGTGTGTGTGATATCTGTTTACTAAAATACAGGATGACAATATAAACAAAATGTGTGAAACATAAACAAACCTCCAGTTTGGTTGAAGCGCTGCTTTAGAGTTTCCATGTCGACTTTGAAGATCTGCTGGTTGTTTAAAGAGATGTCAGTCTCACTCTTCCAGTACTGAGGATCATCTTCTGTGATTCTGCTCATCCAGTCCTGTTTGGGTTCTGCTCTCCTGGTGTTACTGTCATAGTGAGTTATCTGAAGTTCATCAACCATCCCAACAGACACAAACTCTGGGAAGTTTGGGAATCCAGAGGATCCAGTGTGGAAATGCTTCAGAGAGTGAGTCACTGGAACAGAAAGATAAAATAAGATAAGATAAAATAAGATAAGATAAGATAAGATAAAATAAGATAATCCTTTATTAGTCCCGTAGTGGAGAAACGTACAGGCTTTACAGCAGCAGAGGGTGAAGTGCAAACAAGAGACATAGTAAAAAGAAACAAGATCAAAACAAGTATTTATGAACAAGCAAATAATCAATAAAAAACAATAAAGAATCCACAATAACTGAAATATTTTCCACTTTAATAAATCTGTGAACAAAGTTGTTTTCCTGCACACAGAATCAAAAAGAACTGCAGCACATCTGAGACATCCTCACAACATCTGCTGTGTCAGAATCCTCCACTGTCCTCTGCGTCTGAATGCATGTTCCTCATGTTTATGACTTTAATAATTCTGCACCGCTCACAAAACTCTTTTGCAAATCTGTCTGAGAATAAATCTATTTCCTGTTAATCCATCAAATACAGCGTCTCTTCTCGACTCAAACTACTTGTAAACAAAGTGTTCGCTCACCTGCCGCCGCGCCGTGAAGGCTGAGCATCAGGAGACTCAGAGTCCACGTCTCCATCGGGACGGGTCAAGGCTCAAGTTCTGGTTCTTCTTATTCTTCAGGAGGAGAAGCGACGTGGTCATTTCAGCTCCGGGATCAGGACTGAAGTGAGGGAGGGAGGAGCCTAGCGCTGCCTTAAACCTCCATCTGAGCCAATGGGGATTTAAGCTGAGCGTGTACGTCACTTAAAACTAGGTAGAAGTGACCCACTCAGGTTGTAAGAGAAAGTGAAAGTAAAGTTGTGACGATGTTCAATTCTATTCAATTCATTTTATTTCTTTATAGCCCAAAAATCACAAATTACAACTTCTCCTCAGAGGCTTTACAATCTGTACACATACGACATCCAAACACAAACATCAGGTGAGGTCATCTCTGTCCGACAGGCCGAGTGCTGCTGAACCGACTCAGAGCTGTGGACGCTGGAAACTGCTGGAAGGAGAGAAATGTAACACCTCTGTTGATGTTTGATCACCTGATGCTGCTTTTCATTTTGACAACGTTTACACTCAGCCCTCATCACTTATTGTTGATGAAGCACTTTATAAAAGGTTATGGCTTTAATGTAATTAAAAATACTCATCCTTTGTTCTCACTGCTTTATTGAGACAGTATTATTTATGATTATTAAAGCATTATTTATGAATATTATAGTATTATTTATTATTATTACAGTTTTATTTATGACTATTACAGTATTGTTTATTATTATTACAGTTTTATATATGACTAATACATTAATATTCATGACTATTACAGTATTATTCATGACTATTACATTATTGTTTATTATTACAATATTATTTATGATTATTACAGTAGTGTTCATGACAATTACAGTAACGTGCACTACTATTATAGTAATATTCATGACTATTACAGTATTGTTTATGATTATTATAGTAATATTTAGTTTATTACAATATTAATCATGATAATTACAGTACAATAAAAAATACTACAATAATAATGATGATCAATACTTGAGTTTATGTCTCCTGATCAATACCTGAGTTTATCTCTACTGATCAATACATGAGGTTATCTCTGTGCTTACCTTCACAGAGAAGTCAGCAGTGTGACAGCGCCCCCTGTGGCTGATTCATGTATCTGCCTTTGAACACCTCATGAGAAACCACGTGAGGACGTCACATGACTTTCTGCTGGCGTCACTTTGTCAACAGGTGATGATGATCGACGGCGCTGATCACCTGTATTGATCAGATGAACACACACACACACACACACACACACACACACCCTGCTGCTCGGAGGACACCATCCCCTCACAAGGTGGGCACACACACACACACACACACCTACACACACACACACTCACAAGGTGGGTACACACACACTTGTACATCTACACACACTCACAAGGTACACAAACCTACCTACCTACACACACACACACACACACACCTACACACACACACCTACCTAAACACACACCTACCTACCTACACACACTTTTACTCTTGTGAAGGTACACACACACAAAAACAGCTACCTACCTCCACACACACACACACACACACACACACACACACACACACACACACACACACACACACACACACACACACACACACACACACACACACACACCTACCAACACACACTTTTACTCTTGTGAAGGTACACCGAGCTGTGGGTTAAATGAGATATAAGAGTACGACTGATTTTTTTTTTATCACATACTATACACACTATACACATACTATAGAATAATTGTTTTTCAACATACTTCACTATGTTTACTTTGCCTTTTTTAAGCTTTTATTTATTTTATACTACTATTATATCAATATACTACACTGTGACTCCTTTTGGGGATTTTTTGGACACACTTTTTTAATGGCAAAATATACTGACTTTTTATGACATATTTGTTTTTATGACATATTTATTTTTATTACTTTTCATGAAAGTCTATACTGTGACTTTCTATGACTTCACTTTTTTCCTTGTATGACGAGCTATACTATGACTTTGTTGCAGGCAATAGTTTGACTCTATTTTGCCTTTTTTCCAACATACATCACTTCAACATAACAATAATTTATTGATGCAGACTTTAGCACATAACCTCTTTGGACAAATATACACTATAAAAACAAGCTGCGTGATGTAACAATAAAGTCGCAATAAAGTCGTGATAAAGTCACGATAAAGTGGCGTGAAAGTCGTGTTAAAGTCGCGATAAAGTCGTGTTAAAGTCGTGTTAAAGTCATGATAAAGTCGCGATAAAGTCGCGTTAAAGTCGTGATAAAGTCGTGATAAAGTCATGATAAAGTCATGATAAAGTCGCGATAAAGTCGTGATAAAGTCGTGATAAAGTCGTGATAAAGTCATGATAAAGTCGCGATAAAGTCGCGATAAAGTCGCGATAAAGTCGCGATAAAGTCGTGTTAAAGTCATGATAAAGTCGCGATAAAGTCGTGTTAAAGTCATGAAGTCAAAATTCGCGCTGCGTTTGGTGTGAACGCACCTTCATGAGCTGCACACAACCAGCAGCAGGAGTTGAGTTTGGAGACTTGATCCACTTTGTCAAAGTAGATTTACTTTGCTCAGTTTGCTGCAGCAGTTGAGAAATCGCTCTTTTTCGCTCCTCTGCAGCTTCATACTTCTGTCTTTCAACATTACATTTGTTGATGTTTCATAACTTCTCGCCACATATCGAGCACACAGGTAAGCCAGCATCGTTGGCAGTGAAAGCAATATTTAAAAAAAAAATGTTTTCAGTGACACCTCAAATTCCAAGATAAGAAGTGTTCCCTTTGAAAGATTGTCCACTGTAAGCAAAATTATTTTATTTTTTGTCAAAGCCTCAGGGAGCCAAATAGAGACATGACCAAAGCCTGAGGAGACAATAAATATGTTATAACTAAAAATCCTCAAATGTTTTTAAACATGAAGCAGGTTTTAACGGAGGCTCTGTTTGTAAATGAGGAAACAAAGTTCACATTCACAGCGCTGCTCCTCTTCCTGTAATGAACCACAGCTTGATAACTCCTCCTCTTCCTCCTGCTCTCAAACACAGACAGCTGCACTCTGTCCACAGACTTCTGTTGAGAAATATCATCCTTGCTACAAAGAATGTATCGCTCGAGACGCACAACAAAGAGGACGAGCCCCACTGAGGAATCCGCTATTAAACAAAGCCGAATGGCGGTTCGAAGTTTAAGTAAAACAGTATTTACCTTAAAATGAAAACAATTACACATTAAATACATGATATAAAATTTAAAAAAATGTCCCATGGAACAGGATCACGCCGCAGGACCTCGTCTCCCTCGTCCTGCCGCGTTACCCCAATGACTTCCGGTTCGCGCCGACGTGTGCTCCAGAAGTCCAGTCATATCCATCTGCCCGTCCTTTTATATTCCTAATATCTCGTTTGTCTCCGCGTTGCGGCGGGGTCCTTCCACCGTACCGTGTCGTCGCCGTTTTAGTACGTCCTCCTGATGCCCGTTCCGCTTCAGGTTTCAAAGGATCTCCCCGATCGCGCAATACATTGTATCTAACTGCCGCGTCATAATTTACACACGGTAACCATAATACGATTTAAGCATACGGTAGTTTTAACACATGGTAATTATGAAATAGTCTGAACATACTGATTATGAAATAGTTACAAAATACCAATTATGAAAAAGTTACAAAATATGAATTATGAAAAAGTTACAAAATAAAGCATGAGACAGTTGCTTCAGGAGCTTTCTTCATTTAGCCTTAACACTACTAGAATCACAACATGTGTTGACAAGAAACAGAATTTAGAAATGTTGCGTCATTATGATCCTTGAAATCAATGAACTGAAGATCACAACATTTACAGGTCAAAGGGCAGTAAAAACATAGCAACAATATTCATGCATTGTAGCTACAGCCACAGATGGGAGTGGATGGAATCACAGAGACACAGACATTTGGAGTATTGGGTCATTTATTGAAAACCAAAACTAAAGTACAAAAGAAATAAAACGGAGCAACTTCATTTCACTTTCACCTACGTAACAGTGATTCAGAGCATCGCTGTTCAATTTCTACAAAACCAAGAAGGAAAACATCCCTTGTCCCAAAATACTAGCAGGAAATATGTTCAAGAAGATTTCTATCAGCTGAGAAGCTTCAAACATCTCACAACTCTTTTAAAATCTCAGCTGGAATTTAAACATCATGAGGTTTTAAAATCAATCAAAAGATGTTATGAAACAAAAAAACATACTCTTGATTATTTCAGAAAAAACGCAGCGGCATACAGTATTCTTTACTTTGGCCTGGTGCTAGAAAAAAGGAAATATACAAGCAAACTATTCGCACAACTGTAAAATAAATGTCTCTCACCCTGCTGAGAGTGGAGGGGGACTGGAGCCAATCCCAGTTGACACTGGGAGAGAGCTGGAGTTCAGTTTCTCACCAGCAGTGACCCAGATAGACAACCATTACACGGACACCACGGAGATTTAGGGTGTCCCGTTGACGGTGACTTGATTTCTTGATCCAGTGCAATATTTATCCATAAACCCGAAGAGACAAAAAGAAATACAATACATGAAATACATGTTTAAATCAAAAACAAAGCCACATATTTAGAGTATAATTTAGTACTCTAATATCCATAATTTATTAATTTAAGTATTCACTTTTTCGAAGTATTCAACCATTGTGCTTGTGAAGTAATACTTGCTTATTTTAATTTGGTTCGACACCCTTTTGATAAATTGGTGTCACTGTGTTTCTCAAGGTGAATATTTGAGTTCTGAATATGAGACTTTATCTGAGCTGCTGATGAAGCAGCTCACTGTGTGCAGGGCGCTGAAGTCACCACTTAGGCTCAGGGTTCAGTTTCTCAGAGGACTCAGAGCTGTTGTCAGGAGTCGGAGGGCATTTGGCTGAAATAAAAAACAAAGACAACATTTTAGTTCTCCAGAGTCAAAATGTCTGAATGTCTTCTAACACCTTCCTCCCAGTGGATATGATCCCCTCTCCTCTCCTAGTCTCTCACTCTGATGACTAAATCTAAACCAGCCACCTTAACGTGTCAGTTGATTGTCTAAAAGTAAACCGGCATTAAATATAATTTATGAAGAATACAAGCGAATATGATGAAATAACATACAAATAATGATGAATGTTTCACTAAAATATGAATTTGGCTCTTCTAGTCATGTCATCATGACATTACCGCTGACTGTTGAAGTTTGCTTCACTGTCACATTCTGGATAAAAGCATCAACTCAAAGCCTAAAGTTCAGATACTAATCAAATACTAACGTCTCTGTTTGGGTCTCTCACCTTTCCTCTTTTTGTAAGCCATGACTCCAACCACAGCGAGAGCAAGAACAGCCACTACAGCGAGGATGATGATGATGGCCATGTAAGAAGACTTCTCTGTTGAGCAGAAAACAACAATAAAATAGTCACAACCTGAACAGGTGAAGCAGGTTAGAAGAGAAGAAGATCCATTTATCAAGCAGACCACAATCCTGAATACACACACCACATGTGGGTCATGGTCTTTATCTGGTCTGTACATGATGACTGTATCTACGCTTGTTGATCGTGTCCAGCTGTGTTGTCTCTGTTTAGCTGTATTTTGTTTTTTGACACGACAAGAACTTCTGGCAAACACATTCAAACTCCTTTCTGACTGTCAGCACACTTTGAATGAACTTTATTCGGCCTGATTCACTGACAGACACGTACATTCATCCAGGTATTTAATCATTCTGTCTCCTCATCTTCTAAAAGTGGTCATAATTCTGGCTCCATAGGCTCTTGCATTGGTTTGATACTGATCTAGGCATTTAAATTATAGACTACATATAAAAACTAGATGAAGGAAACTGAAAACAAAAGAAGGGAAACTAAACTTTCCATCCCCATAAAAATACACAAACTGTTCCAGTAAACTAAATGTGTGCTTCCCACCTTCATCCCTCCTGATCTCAGGCTCACCTTCGTTGGTCCTGATCACAGCTCTGTCCAGTCTGGTGACGATGTCCTCCTCCACACCAGACAGCTGAAACACACAGTCGTACTTCCCCCAGTCTTCAGCTGGGACGGATGAAAGTTTCAGGTCAACGCTCATCTGGAAGGATCCATCGTGGTTGGGGAGGATCTCTCCGAGGTCCACGTCCTCATGGAGCTCCTCTCCATCTTTCCTCCAGAACAGTGTGGCTCTGTCCGGGTAGAAACCTGTAGCGTGGCAGCAGACTGGAGAGGAGGAAGTCTTCTGGAGGAGAGACACTGAGGGAAGCTCTAGAGAGAGAGAGAGAGAGAGAGAGAGAGAGAGAGAGAGAGAGAGAGAGAGAGCGTGAGGGTGGACATGTGGTGAAGGAGAGAAGGAGGCAGAGGGAGGAAGAGAGGGGAGGGAGGAGACATGTGAGAGACCCAGTAGCTCTCTGGATGTGGGGGACATGTGCTGTCATGTGACTGTTGGTCAGAAACAAGAGAAGGTTTATGAGCATCGTGTCCATGAAACAACATCAGGTCATGTGATCCTACCTGTTCTCATCAGAGAGCTCCTCCCGTAGTTCACATACTTCTTCAGCAACGCAGGACAAATATGAGTTAAGTAGTTCTTCATCTGTGCTGTCTGATCTTTGTCATTATCCCACTTGTGTTTGGTGATGACAGCCTGTTGTCTGGGAGCGATCCATGTCTCTGTCTTCAGGTCAAATGATAAGAAGTCTTCTCCATCAAAACCACGATGATCATAACCTTTGACCTCAACAGTCTGATCATCCCATTCACAGCCAACCATCCTCTGGTAAATGTGGACACCTGAGAGAGAGAGAGAGAGAGAGAGAGAGAGAGAGAGAGGAGAGAGAGAGAGAGAGAGAGAGAGGAGAGAGAGACAGAGAGAGAGAGGAGAGAGAGAGAGAGAGAGAGAGAGAGAGAGAGAGAGAGAGAGACAGAGAGAGAGAGAGAGAGAAACACATTCTCTCAGTTAGAAACCAGAACTAGAGAATGTTTGACATATTTATTGATAAAACCTTTAATTAAATACTGAAGCAGAAATGCACTGTGGTCACATGAAGGTAATCTGATCTGATCTGTAGTTCTAATATATATTTATGGATAAAACTGATGATTATTACTGAATTAATAAATTGTTTATCTGTAAAATGTAAAAAAAATAGAGAAAGATGCCCGTCAGGTTCTGAGAGGATGAGGTGAAGTCTTCTTCTTTAGTCTGAACAACACTGAACAATATTTAATATGAAATGGAGAAAAAAAACAGAGAAAAGAAGAACATTCTCATATTTGAGAAACTAGAAATAGAAAATGTTTGAATTGTTTCTGAAATTAAAGACTTAAATTATTATCTGATTATAAACAAATGTAGTCAATAAAATATCAGATAAATGAATAGTTTCATCACCGCATAAGTTTACCATCTGTAGTTATTTAGTTAGTTATGTATATATACTGTATATATATGTAATATTATGGGATGGCCACGTGTGTAAAGGGAAGCCTGTGGTCTGAATGACACGTGGACCATGTGGTCCTGTCAGCCTATTAAAACATGCTCCTCCTCTCATATGAGGACCCAGCAGAAGCAGCCTGCGTCCCGTTTACGGTCCTGCTCCGTACTTTGAGAAACCAGCAGTAATGTTCCTCTAGCAGCTGAGTGTCCTAAAGCCTCTGAGATGAACTGGTTCCTGCAGCAGAGTTCTCATGGACCAACTCACTGTGGACACTTCAGTAGAGTTGATCTGATCCAGTGGAGATAAAGGGTTAATGCTCTCTGCTGCTTATTATGGGATGGACAGAAACACTATCAGTGGAGGACAGCAGCACCCAGTCGTCTCAGGGTAAGTACTGGTTCTGTTTATCTCTCTCTCTCTGTGTGTGTGTGTGTGTGTGTGTGTGTGTGTGTGTGTGTGTGTGTGTGTGTGTGTGTGTGTGTGAGAGAGTGAGAGAGAGAGAGAGATAATGTGTGTGTGTGTGTGTGTCTCTGTGTGTGTGTGAGTGTGAGTGGGAGAGAGTGAGAGATAGTGTGTGTGTGTGTGTGTGTGTGTGTGTGTGTGTGTGTGTGTGTGTGTGTGTGTGTGTGTGTGATATCTGTTTACTAAAATAATACAGGATGACAATATAAACAAAATGTGTGAAACATAAACAAACCTCCAGTTTGGTTGAAGCGCTGCTTTAGAGTTTCCATGTCGACTTTGAAGATCTGCTGGTTGTTTAAAGAGATGTCAGTCTCACTCTTCCAGTACTGAGGATCATCTTCTGTGATTCTGCTCATCCAGTCCTGTTTGGGTTCTGCTCTCCTGGTGTTACTGTCATAGTGAGTTATCTGAAGTTCATCAACCATCCCAACAGACACAAACTCTGGGAAGTTTGGGAATCCAGAGGATCCAGTGTGGAAATACTTCAGAGAGTGAGTCACTGGAACAGAAAGATAAAATAAGATAAGATAAAATAAGATAAGATAAGATAAGATAAAATAAGATAATCCTTTATTAGTCCCGTAGTGGAGAAACGTACAGGCTTTACAGCAGCAGAGGGTGAAGTGCAAACAAGAGACATAGTAAAAAGAAACAAGATCAAAACAAGTATTTATGAACAAGCAAATAATCAATAAAAAACAATAAAGAATCCACAATAACTGAAATATTTTCCACTTTAATAAATCTGTGAACAAAGTTGTTTTCCTGCACACAGAATCAAAAAGAACTGCAGCACATCTGAGACATCCTCACAACATCTGCTGTGTCAGAATCCTCCACTGTCCTCTGCGTCTGAATGCATGTTCCTCATGTTTATGACTTTAATAATTCTGCACCGCTCACAAAACTCTTTTGCAAATCTGTCTGAGAATAAATCTATTTCCTGTTAATCCATCAAATACTTCAACAGTACTGCCAGACGGAGGCGGGCCTTCTGAGGCCGATACGGACTTGAAGACAGTTGAAATATGAAATGTATCAGCTGATGGTGTTTTTGACATGAATACATAACATAAACACACTTGATACAGATTCATTAGTTGTTGTTTTTTGTGACTAAGATAGAAACTAAGTGGAACATTTCACAGTTTCAAAGTGAACTGCTGCTCTCAGGTGGACAAACTATGTCATGACGACTGTTTATGAACGAGCTCAAACTTAGTCTGACATTTCTTCACTTCTATTTCCTGTTACTCTTCAGCCAATATGTATATCCACCAATATATATTTATATATATGTATATGTATATCTATATCTCTATATCTAGATATAAATGGGAGTCTGGACTCCCACGTCCAAACTCCAAAAGTTCACAAGTCCGTACTTGGCGTACTTGGTATTGAGAAACGGCCTCAATGTAGGAAGAAGACTCAGTGTAGCACGCAGCGTCTCTTCTCGACTCAAACTACTTGTAAACAAAGTGTTCGCTCACCTGCCGCCGCGCCGTGAAGGCTGAGCATCAGGAGACTCAGAGTCCACGTCTCCATCGGGACGGGTCAAGGCTCAAGTTCTGGTTCTTCTTATTCTTCAGGAGGAGAAGCGACGCGGTCCTTTCAGCTCCGGGATCAGGACTGAAGTGAGGGAGGGAGGAGGCGGAACCTCCATCTGAGCCAATGGGGATTTAAGCTGAGCGTGTACGTCACTTAAAACTAGGTAGAAGTGACCCACTCAGGTTGTAAGAGAAAGTGAAAGTAAAGTTGTGACGATGTTCAATTCTATTCAATTCATTTTATTTCTTTATAGCCCAAAAATCACAAATTACAACTTCTCCTCAGAGGCTTTACAATCTGTACACATACGACATCCAAACACAAACATCAGGTGAGGTCATCTCTGTCCGACAGGCCGAGTGCTGCTGAACCGACTCAGAGCTGTGGACGCTGGAAACTGCTGGAAGGAGAGAAATGTAACACCTCTGTTGATGTTTGATCACCTGATGCTGCTTTTCATTTTGACAACGTTTACACTCAGCCCTCATCACTTATTGTTGATGAAGCACTTTATAAAAGGTTATGGCTTTAATGTAATTAAAAATACTCATCCTTTGTTCTCACTGCTTTATTGAGACAGTATTATTTATGATTATTAAAGCATTATTTATGAATATTATAGTATTATTTATTATTATTACAGTTTTATTTATGACTATTACAGTATTGTTTATTATTATTACAGTTTTATATATGACTAATACATTAATATTCATGACTATTACAGTATTATTCATGACTATTACATTATTGTTTATTATTACAATATTATTTATGATTATTACAGTAGTGTTCATGACAATTACAGTAACGTGCACTACTATTATAGTAATATTCATGACTATTACAGTATTGTTTATGATTATTATAGTAATATTTAGTTTATTACAATATTAATCATGATAATTACAGTACAATAAAAAATACTACAATAATAATGATGATCAATACTTGAGTTTATGTCTCCTGATCAATACCTGAGTTTATCTCTACTGATCAATACATGAGGTTATCTCTGTGCTTACCTTCACAGAGAAGTCAGCAGTGTGACAGCCTGTCATGATTCTCACCACACCACAGAAAACCACGCTATAACATGACTCCTCTCAAGCCATTAACTCCTTGTCAACAGGTGGATGATGACGTCACCGACCACCCAGTACTGACCTGGACACAAACACACACACACACACACACACACTCACAAGGTACACACACACCTATACATCTACACACACTCACACACACTCACAAGGTGGGTACACACACACTTGTACATCTACACACACTCACAAGGTACACACACCTACCTACCTACACACACACACACACACACACACACACACACCTACTTACCTACACACACACACCTACCTACACACACACCTACCTACCTACACACACTTTTACTCTTATGAAGGTACACACACACAAAAACACCTACCTACCTACACACACCTAACCACACACACACACACACACACACACACACACACACACACACACACACACACACACACACACACACACACACACCTACCTACCAACACACACTTTTCGTCTTGTGAAGGTACACCGAGCGGTGGGTTAAATGAGATATAAGAGTACGACTGATTTTATTTATCACATACTATACACACTATACACATACTATAGAATAATTGTTTTTCAACATACTTCACTATGTTTACTTTGCCTTTTTTAAGCTTTTATTTATTTTATACTACTATTATATCAATATACTACACTGTGACTCCTTTTGGGGATTTTTTGGACACACTTTTTTAATGGCAAAATATACTGACTTTTTATGACATATTTGTTTTTATGACATATTTATTTTTATTACTTTTCATGAAAGTCTATACTGTGACTTTCTATGACTTCACTTTTTTCCTTGTATGACGAGCTATACTATGACTTTGTTGCAGGCAATAGTTTGACTCTATTTTGCCTTTTTTCCAACATACATCACTTCAACATAACAATAATTTATTGATGCAGACTTTAGCACATAACCTCTTTGGACAAATATACACTATAAAAACAAGCTGCGTGATGTAACAATAAAGTCGCAATAAAGTCGTGATAAAGTCACGATAAAGTGGCGTGAAAGTCGTGTTAAAGTCGCGATAAAGTCGTGTTAAAGTCGTGTTAAAGTCATGATAAAGTCGCGATAAAGTCGCGATAAAGTCGTGATAAAGTCATGATAAAGTCGTGATAAAGTCGTGTTAAAGTCATGATAAAGTCATGATAAAGTCGCGATAAAGTCGTGTTAAAGTCATGATAAAGTCGCGATAAAGTCATGATAAAGTCGTGATAAAGTCGTGTTAAAGTCATGATAAAGTCGCGATAAAGTCGCGTTAAAGTCGTGATAAAGTCGTGAAAAGTCTAAAGTCATGATAAAGTCGCGATAAAGTCATGATAAAGTCGTGATAAAGTCGTGATAAAGTCATGATAAAGTCGCGATAAAGTCGCGATAAAGTCGCGATAAAGTCGTGAAAACTAAAGTCATGATAAAGTCATGATAAAGTCGCGATAAAGTCGTGATAAAGTCGTGATAAAGTCGTGATAAAGTCATGATAAAGTCGCGATAAAGTCGCGATAAAGTCGCGATAAAGTCGCGATAAAGTCGTGTTAAAGTCATGATAAAGTCATGATAAAGTCGCGATAAAGTCGTGTTAAAGTCATGAAGTCAAAATTCGCGCTGCGTTTGGTGTGAACGCACCTTCATGAGCTGCACACAACCAGCAGCAGGAGTTGAGTTTGGAGACTTGATCCACTTTGTCAAAGTAGATTTACTTTGCTCAGTTTGCTGCAGCAGTTGAGAAATCGCTCTTTTTCGCTCCTCTGCAGCTTCATACTTCTGTCTTTCAACATTACATTTGTTGATGTTTCATAACTTCTCGCCACATATCGAGCACACAGGTAAGCCAGCATCGTTGGCAGTGAAAGCAATATTTAAAAAAAAAATGTTTTCAGTGACACCTCAAATTCCAAGATAAGAAGTGTTCCCTTTGAAAGATTGTCCACTGTAAGCAAAATTATTTTATTTTTTGTCAAAGCCTCAGGGAGCCAAATAGAGACATGACCAAAGCCTGAGGAGACAATAAATATGTTATAACTAAAAATCCTCAAATGTTTTTAAACATGAAGCAGGTTTTAACGGAGGCTCTGTTTGTAAATGAGGAAACAAAGTTCACATTCACAGCGCTGCTCCTCTTCCTGTAATGAACCACAGCTTGATAACTCCTCCTCTTCCTCCTGCTCTCAAACACAGACAGCTGCACTCTGTCCACAGACTTCTGTTGAGAAATATCATCCTTGCTACAAAGAATGTATCGCTCGAGACGCACAACAAAGAGAACGAGCCCCACTGAGGAATCCGCTATTAAACAAAGTCACCACTTAGGCTCAGGGTTCAGTTTCTCAGAGAACTCAGAGCTGTTGTCAGGAGTCGGAGGGCATTTGGCTGAAATAAAAAGCAAAGACAACATTTTAGTTCTCCAGAGTCAAAATGTCTGAATGTCTTCTAACACCTTCCTCCCAGTGGATATGATCCCCTCTCCTCTCCTAGTCTCTCACTCTGATGACTAAATCTAAACCAGCCACCTTAACGTGTCAGTTGATTGTCTAAAAGTAAACCGGCATTAAATATAATATATGAAGAATACAAGCGAATATGATGAAATAACATACAAATAATGATGAATGTTTCACTAAAATATGAATTTGGCTCTTCTAGTCATGTCATCATGACATTACCGCTGACTGTTGAAGTTTGCTTCACTGTCACATTCTGGATAAAAGCATCAACTCAAAGCCTAAAGTTCAGATACTAATCAAATACTAACGTCTCTGTTTGGGTCTCTCACCTTTCCTCTTTTTGTAAGCCATGACTCCAACCACAGCGAGAGCAAGAACAGCCACTACAGCGAGGATGATGATGATGGCCATGTAAGAAGACTTCTCTGTTGAGCAGAAAACAACAATAAAATAGTCACAACCTGAACAGGTGAAGCAGGTTAGAAGAGAAGAAGATCCATTTATCAAGCAGACCACAATCCTGAATACACACACCACATGTGGGTCATGGTCTTTATCTGGTCTGTACATGATGACTGTATCTACGCTTGTTGATCGTGTCCAGCTGTGTTGTCTCTGTTTAGCTGTGTATTTTGGTTTTTGACACGACGAGAACTTCTGACAAACACATTCAAACTCCTTTCTGACTGTCAGCACACTTTGAATGAACTTTATTCGGCCTGATTCACTGACAGACACGTACATTCATCCAGGTATTTAATCATTCTGTCTCCTCATCTTCTAAAAGTGACCTACGATCTCTGAACTGTGGTTATACATTCAAATAGTGACACTAGGTCTGAAAAAAGCTCTTTTTTTACATTTTTTAAAAGAAAATTTAATTTAAAAAAGGTGGTAAAAATGAATAGAAAACGTTTACATGTATGTATATATATATATATATATATAAAGAAACCAAATATTGATAGGTTTCTATATGAATCAAAGCTCAGTAAACATTGGTCATAATTCTGGCTCCATAGGCTCTTGCATTGGTTTGATACTGATCTAGGCATTTAAATTATAGACTACATATAAAAACTAGATGAAGGAAACTGAAAACAAAAGAAGGGAAACTAAACTTTCCATCCCCATAAAAATACACAAACTGTTCCAGTAAACTAAATGTGTGCTTCCCACCTTCATCCCTCCTGATCTCAGGCTCACCTTCGTTGGTCCTGATCACAGCTCTGTCCAGTCTGGTGACGATGTCCTCCTCCACACCAGACAGCTGAAACACACAGTCGTACTTCCCCCAGTCTTCAGCTGGGACGGATGAAAGTTTCAGGTCAACGCTCATCTGGAAGGATCCATCGTGGTTGGGGAGGATCTCTCCGAGGTCCACGTCCTCATGGAGCTCCTCTCCATCTTTCCTCCAGAACAGTGTGGCTCTGTCCGGGTAGAAACCTGTAGCGTGGCAGCAGACTGGAGAGGAGGAAGTCTTCTGGAGGAGAGACACTGAGGGAAGCTTTAGAGAGAGAGAGAGAGAGAGAGAGAGAGAGAGAGAGAGAGAGAGAGAGAGAGAGAGAGAGAGAGAGAGAGAGAGAGAGAGAGAGAGAGTGAGGGTGGACATGTGGTGAAGGAGAGAAGGAGGCAGAGGGAGGAAGAGAGGGGAGGGAGGAGACATGTGAGAGACCCAGTAGCTCTCTGGATGTGGGGGACATGTGCTGTCATGTGACTGTTGGTCAGAAACAAGAGAAGGTTTATGAGCATCGTGTCCATGAAACAACATCAGGTCATGTGATCCTACCTGTTCTCATCAGAGAGCTCCTCCCGTAGTTCACATACTTCTTCAGCAACGCAGGACAAATATGAGTGTAGTAGTTCTTCATCTGCGCTGTCAGAGCTTTGTCTTTATCCCACTTGTGTTTGGTGACGACAGTCTGTTGTCTGGGAGCGATCCATGTCTCTGTCTTCAGGTCAAATGATAAGAAGTCTTCTCCATCAAAACCACGCTGATCATAACCTTTGACCTCATCAGTCTGATCATCCCATTCACAGCCACACATCCTCTGGTAAATGTGGATACCTGAGAGAGAGAGAGAGGAGAGAGAGAGAGAGAGAGAGAGAGAGAGAGAGAGAGAGAGAGAGAGAGAGAGAGATAGAGAATGTTTGACATGTTTATTGATAAAACCTTTAATTAAATCCTGAAGCATAAATACACTGTGGTCACATGAAGGTAATCTGATCTGATCTGTAGTTCTAATATATATTTATGGATAAAACTGATGATTATTACTGAATTAATAAATTGTTTATCTGTAAAATGTAAAAAAAATAGAGAAAGATGCCCGTCAGGTTCTGAGAGGATGAGGTGAAGTCTTCTTCTTTAGTCTGAACAACACTGAACAATATTTAATATGAAATGGAGAAAAAAAACAGAGAAAAGAAGAACATTCTCATATTTGAGAAACTAGAAATAGAAAATGTTTGAATTGTTTCTGAAATTAAAGACTTAAATTATTATCTGATTATAAACAAATGTAGTCAATAAAATATCAGATAAATGAATAGTTTCATCACCGTATAAGTTTACCATCTGTAGTTATTTAGTTAGTTATGTATATATACTGTATATATATGTAATATTATGGGATGGCCACGTGTGTAAAGGGAAGCCTGTAGTCTGAATGACACGTGGACCATGTGGTCCTGTCAGCCTATTAAAACATGCTCCTCCTCTCATATGAGGACCCAGCAGAAGCAGCCTGCGTCCCGTTTACGGTCCTGCTCCGTACTTTGAGAAACCAGCAGTAATGTTCCTCTAGCAGCTGAGTGTCCTAAAGCCTCTGAGATGAACTGGTTCCTGCAGCAGAGTTCTCATGGACCAACTCACTGTGGACACTTCAGTAGAGTTGATCTGATCCAGTGGAGATAAAGGGTTAATGCTCTCTGCTGCTTATTATGGGATGGACAGAAACACTATCAGTGGAGGACAGCAGCACCCAGTCGTCTCAGGGTAAGTACTGGTTCTGTTTATCTCTCTCTCTCTGTGTGTGTGTGTGTGTGTGTGTGTGTGTGTGTGTGTGTGTGTGTGTGTGTGTGTGTGTGTGTGAGAGAGTGAGAGAGAGAGAGAATAATGTGTGTGTGTGTGTGTGTCTCTGTGTGTGTGTGAGTGTGAGTGGGAGAGAACGAGAGATAATGTGTGTCTGTGTGTGTGTGTGTGTGTGTGTGTGTGTGTGTGTGTGTGTGTGTGTGTGTGTGATATCTGTTTACTAAAATAATACAGGATGACAATATAAACAAAATGTGTGAAACATAAACAAACCTCCAGTTTG